>JAWHQI010002094.1:0-46263 GCA_033032865.1 Dactylorhiza incarnata
ACCTTGGCTTGGTCCACCGCTACCCCCTTCTTGTTAACTTGTGTCCAAGGAAGCCAACTTCTTCCATCCAGAACTCACATTTGCTAAACTTCGTGAAAGAGCGAGTGCTCCCTTAGCTTGAGTAGAACCATTTGGAGATGCCTGGAATTATCAGTTTTGCTCTTCGATAGATGAGTATATCGTCTATAAAAACTATCACGAAGTGATCTAGGAAGGGTTTAAAACACTGTATTCATTAAGCCATGAAGGCGGACGGGGCTTGGTCAATCCAAACGGCATTACCATGAATTCGTAAAGTCCATAGCGGGAGTTGAAAGCGGTCTTGGGGTTGTCTTCTTCTCATACTCTGAGCTGATATAGCTGGATCTTAAATCCATCTTGGAAAGACGGACGCGCCTTGTAATTGATCAATCAATTCATCTATTCGGGGCAAGGTATAGGTATTACGGGCAAGTGAGCTTATTCAGTTCCTGTAGTCATACAGAGAACGCAGGGATCCGTCTTTCTCTTTAACGAATAGCACTGGGGATCCCCAGGGCGAGGTACTCGGGCGAACGAAACCTGCGTCAACTAGCTCCTAGTTTGAATCTTGAGCTCGGCTAGTTCCCTCGTGCCATTCGTATGGAGCTCGGTACGGGTCGGGCTCCATGAGTAAGTTCAATTTGGAAGTCCCTTCCCGTTGCGGGGGCAACCCGAGAAGGGATTCTGGAAAGATGTCTGGGAAGTCCCTATTTGCGGGCACTCTAGCGAGTACTTGCTTCTTGTCCTCCATCTCGAAGTAGATTAGGTATACCTTGTCCTTTCGCCGGACTGCTTTGACTATTTGCGCGGACATTAAGATAATGCTGGTGACCTGGGTATACCTGCTAGTGTGATAAATGCCCATTCGGGTTCTGGAGGTGGATTTCTCGAGTCGAACAATTAAAGATTTGGGCGCTGTGCTCGGCCACCAATCCATCCCTAAATGATGTCGAATCCAGTTATCGCCAAAACGGTTGCGTTGACTTCGATTCTATGCCTCCTAACATTGCTTGGAAGGAAACACTTTTCTTGTGGACGTCATATCTGATCCATCCGGAGTCCGTATTCGTTTTGACATCCGGATGATCGTACAGTGTTCCCTTGTTAGCGATGAAGTTCTGTGGCGACGAAGGAATGCGTGGCACGTGTCGCAAACAGCGTTTAGCGGGATGACGCTGTCTACCAAATGTAAACTTGATAATATGTATACTATGATCATAAGCTTTTTACAGATATACAGGAGTAGAGACTATACAAAAGGTCACAACATATATATATGACTATAACATCCTCCTAGGATATCGTAACTACTGAAAGTAGATACCTATCACTACATCTGGTGCAGGGACCGTGCTGTAGATCTAATGTGTATGCCTCGAGCGCTGCTGCTCTTCCCTGCCTAGCTGGCTCCCTCCTTCCTGCGGGACGTCCTCTGCGTCCACCTCATCCTCGCCCTCTCTCTGTGGCTCCCTGTACTGCTCCGAGGTCGGGCCTACCTATAGCCTGAGGCAGAAATCTCGTATGTGCCCAGGCTGCTGGCAAAGGTAGCATTCCCTGCAAAGGGGGCATCTCATCGTGCGGCTGGGCGGCCTGAGGTGCTGGGGCTGGGGATGCTGGTCGGCGCTGGGCTGCCTGCCCATATGGCTGGTGGCGCTGACGCTGTCTCCTACCCCGGTCCTGTTTGCGAGGACCTACTCCTCTCTCTTGGCCCTGAGTCCGGGGAACACCCCGTGTCCCCTATGCTGCTGGGCCACCATCTCTGATCTAACTCTAAAGCTGCGGCGTGCGAGGCAATCGTGTGGAAGGATGCCTGAGAAACATGATCAGAGCCTGACGGAGATCGTCGCGTAGTCCTCGGTAAAATCTAATCTCTCTATCCCTGTCTATAACTGCTAAAGTCCCGGCGAAGCGGGCCAGATGGATGAACTCTCGCTGGTACTCAGGTACCGTCCTCTCTCCTTGTCGGATCTGTAAGAAACGCTCCTGAAGTGCAATCCTATCCGCGTCCGAGATGAAGTGCTCTAGGAAGGCCTCTAGGAACTCTCCCCAGAGGATTGTGTTGAGTGGTCGCCCTCTAAACGTGGAGCGGCTGGCTGCTCTCCACCAATCTCGAGCATAGCCCTCTAGCATGGTCACCACCAAGGACACTGCGGCCACGGCGGGGCACATCATCCCGACTAAGAGCTCCTATACCCTCTCCACCCACTCTTCGCCTGAATGGCTAACTCGGTACCTCGGAAGGTGGGGGGCCTTAGCCGCCAGAATGTCGTCAGAAGATCGGTGGGTATGGTGGCCTGCCGGGGTGGTCGTAGGGTGGCCGTCTGGAAAGCGGCTAACATAGCTATCAGGGTCCGTCCTAGCTCTGTATCCCCAAATGGAACTGCGGCTGGGGTGGCCGGGTGGTGGTGGAGTGGTAGGGTGGTACTGATCCCTAGAGGAGGACCTTCCGTTACTCGACTCCGGTATTTGGAGAAGTAAAAAACGAACATCAGTACTTGCAAAAATAAGGAATTTTTGCAGGACTGAAACGAAAAGAAAGCGGAAAGCGTGCGGGTTTACTATCATGCAGTCTCGAATCCTTAACCTTAAACCTAAAGGGTCCACCAGGCTTCCGCTGCGTGGTTCGTCTCGAACCAAGACACGGAACCGGGTTCAGGGAGGATCGAAAGACTGCCCCATGTGGTCGGATCATGGTAGCTCTGATACATTTGTAAGACCCCCCCTCCCCAAACTGAACCGGGTTCAGGGAGGGGGGATCTTACGGCCCAAAGATGGCCACTAGTGCTCCTCGGATGGCAACGACCCACCCTCTCAAGCACTGAGTGATCTCCTTGTCAGCACAAGAATCACAACATCACATCAGAATGCACAGCGGAAGCAATCGAAAAAGACAAAACCAAGCTCACAGCTTGTATTTACATATTTAAAGCAGGCCGAAGCCTATTGTTTACAACCACTGCCTCGAGGGCTACATAGACTATGACAAAGACCCTAGGCTAGTCCTATACTCTAGGACTCACGTCTCGAAGATAGGGGAGAGGCCGGAGTGTCCGATCGAGCATGTCTAAGGCTGGAAACTCATCCTGCGGTGCGGGGGCTTCGCGCTGTCCCATTTCCTATGATTGGTTATAAGGATAACCGTTAGTCACTGAGCTAAGTAGAAAACAATCCCCTCCCCAGATCCGTATCTAGGGGGCGGGCTAATGGACATAAATAAATAGCTGAAGCAAGGTAGAGGGTTAGCAGCAGGTAAATATACATATATATATATATCAATAGAGTCTCCAAACCTAATATTTGCGTGGTGACACGAACATACAACACTATCTTGCGCATACTCGCACCCAGGTATTCAAACCAACATACAACACCATCTCACGCATACTCGCACCCAGTATTCAAACATGTACACACACAAAAGACCCTGTGTCGACACAGTTTAGACTGCTTTATTTCAAGCAGGGAGCTAACCCCGCGGGCCTCACCGATGTGGCCGTCGGTGACAGTGGCCAGTCTTGCCACTTCTGAGTGTAGTCGTACTGTATCACTCAGGCCCTCCTGTACAACTTGGTGTACTAACTGGATGTGAGCGACATCCGGCGAACCGATTTTTAGGCCGACCAGCGGAGGCAAAATTGCAGTTCGGAGTGGTGATAACCTGTTGTGCACATCTCCCTGTCGCCATGAGTCGTCAACCAACCCGCACCGGTATGAACGGTCTGCGGGCGTGACCGACCCGCCACTTCCAAACAATCTTCAACTACTTTAAATACAGAATAAGCGCTTTAAGACGTTGTGGGGGCACACTTTGGAGGCGGGAAACTAGGTAGTGGGAAGATCGTGCGGCTCTCGTTAATCAACGGGAAGCGGCCGCTACCGCCGCCGCCGGGCAGCGGCCGGCTGGGGCCGACGCCGCCCCCGGTCGGTGCGCCGGGGGCCGGCGACTCCTCCGGCGGTAGTCCGGCGGCCTGGCGCCGCCGGCTATCACCGGGAAAAAGAACAGAGAGGGGAGGGAGGCGGTGGCGCGGCCTGCATGCGCCATGCAGGCTCGCTGCGTCGCCGCCTCCGCTGGGAGGGTGCCGGTGCCGCCACCGGTCGGTGCGTCGGGGCCGGCGACCACTCCGGTGGGTCCAGCGGCCTGGCGCCGCAGGCCGCCACCGGGGGTGGGGTATTTCCCCGTACAGGAAATAATGAGCAGAGGGGGAACCTGGGCCACGGGTGCCGCCGGGGCTACGTCCTCCGCGGCCCGGCCGCCTCCCTTCGCCGGCGCGATGGTCCCCGAGGGGAGACCTGATCCCCTAGCCACCACCACCGGCGCTGGGGGGGAGGGGGTGTTCGCTTTCATGGCCATGCCTCCACCCGAGCCTTGCAAGGCTCGGGTGGTGCTGGCGGCGCTCCAGCGACGGGGAGGGGGCGGCCTGGCTCAGGGGAGTAGGAAGGAGAAGGGGAAGGCATCTACCTGAGGTGGAGGGGCTCGGGAGGTTGAGGGGCGGTGGTGGCTAGCCATGGAGAAGGAAGGAGGTGGCGGTTTGGTTGGGCAGGGCTCCGACAGGGGGCTGGCTGGGCTAGCCGGCGGGGGAGAAGGAGGAAGAGGAGGCTGAGAGGGGGGATTGTTACTCAGGGAGAGGCTGAGCCCCTCCTTATATAGAGGAGTGGGAGGCCTCTCCTTGCTCTCCTTTTAGCCCAAGTGGGATAAAAGGAGGGATGGGTGGGGGGAGATATTTTCTCCCCCCCCCCCCCCCCCCCTTCTCTCTCCTGCCCCCTTGCCCCAATAGGGGGCTGCCTATCCATGGGCAGCCGCCTCCCTTGGAGGAGGGGCTTCTCTCCCCCCCCCCCCCCCCCCTTTTCTTTTCTTTTCTTTTCTCAACGGATTTCGAGCTTGGGGGGTGTAACATCCCGACTTTTATTGGGCCACTAGACCCTAGTGAGCCCAATAAAAGTAGGCCGAGCGGTAGAAAACTACCATTTTAAGTGGTGTTGCGCGCCGCAACTAAATCGTTGGGGTACAGTGACCAAATGAACCCCGAATTGACTTCTGTCAGTTTCGTTAGACTCGTATGAACAATACGAGCGCAACGGAATTCGTTGCACTTCGATCCGAGGTCGTTTGGAGAAAACGACCGTTTCGGGTGTCGTAGCGCGCCACTACCTCATTATTATGAATAGTGACCATACGAACCCGATTTGACTCCAGTCAGTTCCGTTAGACTCGTATGAACAATACGAGCGCAACGGAATTCGTTGCACTTCGATCGAGGTCGTTTGGAGAAAATGACCGTTTCGGGTGTCGTAGCGCGCCACTACCATTATTATATGAATAGTGACCATACGAACCCCGATTTGACTCCAGTCAGTTCCGTTAGACTTGTATGAACAATACGAGCGCAACGGAATTCGTTGCACTTCGATCTGAGGTCGTTTGGGGAAAACGACCATTTCGGGTGTCGTACGCGCCACTACCTCATTATTATGAATAGTGACCGTACGAACCCCGAATATACTTCTGTCAGTTCCGTTAGACTCGTATGAACAATACGAGCGCAACGGAATTCGTTGCACTTCGATATGAGGTCGTTTGGAGGAAAACGACCATTTCGGGTGTCGTAGAGTGCCACTACCTCATTATTATGAATAGTGACCGTACGAATCCCGAATTGACTTCTATCAGTTCCGTTAGACTCGTATGAACAATACGAGCGCAACAAAATCGTTGCACTTCGATCTGAGGTCGTTTGGAGAAAACGACCATTTCGGTGTCGTAGCGCGCCACTACCTCATTATTATGAATAGTGACCGTACGAACCCCGAATTGACTTCTGTCAGTTCCGTTAGACTCGTATGAACAATACGAGCGCAATGGAATTCGTTGCACTTCGATCCGAGGTCGTTTGGAGAAAACGAGCATTTCGGGTATCGTAGCGCGCCACTTCCTCATTGTTATGAATAGTGACCGTACGAACCCCGAATTGACTTCTGTCAGTTCCGTTAGACTCGTATGAGCAATACGAGCGCAACAGAATTTGTTGCACTTCGATCTGAGGTCGTTTGGAGAAAACGACCATTTCGTGTGTCGTAGCGCGCCACTAACCTCATTGTTATGAATAGTGACCGTACGAACCCCGAATTGGCTCCTGTCAGTTCCGTTAGCCCCGATAGAACAATACAAGCACAACGGAATTCGTTGCGCCTCGATTCGAGGTCGTATGGAGAGTATGCCTTTTAGGACTATGCAGACCACCTCAGTGCAACGCACGAATATGAAGCACACGAACCCGGCATCAGCCCCGACAAATCTTGAGACACCCCGGGACCATGAAGGATCCCGCCCTAAGTTGACCTCGGTCAACCCCCCCCCCCCCCCCCCCAAGCTTGAAACCTATTAAGAAGAGAAAAAAAGGGGGGAGAGAGGGAAGCCCCTCCCCAAAAGGAGGGGGTTGCCATGAATAGGCATCCCCCGTATTGGTGCAAGGGGGCAGGAGAGAGAAGGGGAGGGAGGGGAGAAAAATATCTCCCCCCCCCCACTCACCCTCCCTTAACTCCACGTGGAGAAAGGGGGGGGGGGAGTCTCCCCCTTCCTATAAAAGGAGGGCCAAGCCCCCTCCTTTCAGAACACCACCCCCCCCCCCTCTCTCAGACTCTCCCCGTGCCGGCTATCCCAGCCAGCCGCCTCGCCGGAACCAACCCCCAATCCGCCACCTTCCCCCTCCATGGCCGGCCACCCCTCTACCTCCCGAGCTCCCCTTCCATCACAGGTAGAACCCCCCCCCCCCCCCCCCCCTTCCTCCTTCTTACCTCTCGGAGGCAAGCCGACCCCCTCCCCGTCGCCGGAGCGCCGCCAGCACCACCCCGAGGCTTGCAAGCCACGGGGAGGAGGCTGGTCGTGGAAGCCAACCCCCCCCCCCCCCAGCGCCGGTGGTGACGCTGGGGGGGAGAAGGTCCCCACTCGGGGACCTTGGCGCCGACGAAGGGGAGGCGGCCAGGCCGCCGGAGGAAGCAGCCCCGGCGGCGCCCGAAGCCTCCTCCCCCTCCTCTGTTTTCCTGTAAGGAAAAAACCACCACCCCCGGCGGCGGCCGGCGGCTCCAGGCCGCCGGACCCCCGTCGGAGGTCTGCCCCCTCCCCGGCGCCCCGACCAGGGGTGGCAGGGAGGGCCCTCCCCAAGGAGGCGGCGGCGCGGCAAGCTGCATGGCCCATGCAGGCTGTGCCGCGCCTCCCCGCCCCCCTTCTGCGCAGGTTTTCGGTGGGGTCCGGCGGCGCCAGGCCGCCGGACCACCACCGGAGTGGTCACCGACCCCCGGCGCACCGACCGGGGGCGGCACCGGCACTCCCCCTGCGGAGGCGGCGGTGCGACAAGCATGCTTGGTGCATGCAGGCCACGCCACCGCCTCCCGTCCCCTTCGTTCAGCGCTCGCGGCGTGGACGGCGGCGCCAGGCCGCCGGACCACCACCGGAGTGGTCTCCGGCCACCGGCGCACCGACCTGGGGCGTCATCGCCCCAGCCGGCCGCTGCCTGGCGGCGGCAGCGGCCACCTCCCGATTAGCTATCGGGAGCCGCACTATCTCCCCCAGGAGATCGGGCGGCTCCTGATTCCTTGTTTCACGCCTCCCGCCTCCACGTGTGTGCCACCCACAGCGGATCCGCCGCGATCCGTTGTGGGAGACGCGGGATGGCGCGCGGTGCAGCACCCGCAGCCCATCTCCTTCCTGCTATCTGCACCCCAAAGGCCCCCTTCCTATTTGATTTTCCTAAGAACAAATGGGTCCTTTTCAGAAAAATTTTCCTGAATGAAAAATGTGACCCACCCTAAGGGGCACCTCCTGTAATTTTTTTGGATTTTTAGGAAGTCTTTTGCTATTTTTAAAACCCTACCAAAGGTTTATTTGAGAAATTTAAAGGCCAAAAGAGTTGGGAAAAATCACCAAAAATTATAGGCCCTAATTAAGGGTGTTTTACAACTACTATTTAAATTGGGAGGTGTAGCCTCTTATTTTGTCCTCCAAAAGTATTTTGCAAGCAAAATAAACGTCGGAAAAGGAGCGAAACTCATCGAAATAAATCGACGTCCTCTCGACGTATAATTTTTAACGCATAATAAAGATTACGCGTATCGATCTAAGGAATCGACTAAGTTAAGAATATCGACGCAAAACTCGGGACGAAATCGCGGTGCGACGCCGCACTCCAATAATGCCGGAATAATTATAAAAGAACGAATCCACGACATAGGGGGAATTACTAAAACATCATGAAATGTAAATAAAACCCGAGACGGAGTAGAACCCCTATTAACGGGGAGAAAGCAGAACCTCCTCCTATGAACGGAGTCGACGTTGAAGCCTCCTCTTATGGAGTGATTGGACTACTAACCATTTACTTATTTACTATTTTTTGTACTTCTATTTAAATCCAGTCTCGTACTGGTCCCCTGCATTTACTTTCTGTACTTTTCTTTAAATCCAGTCTCGTACTGGTCCCTGCCTTTACTTTCGGTACTTTCAATTCTCCAGCCTCGCACTGGTCTTGATAATGGCCTTTGCTTTCGGCCTAATTTTCTGCTGCTTATCATGGTCTTTGCTTTCGGCCTAATTTTCTGCTTAATATCATGGCCTCCGCTTTCGGCCTAATTTTCTGCTTAATATCATGGCCTTTGCTTTCGGCCTAATTTTCTGCTGATATTATGGTCTCTGCTTTCGGCCTATTTTTGCTGCTGCAGTTATTCATATTTTGGTACTAACTGCAGCCCTACACTGACAAGCAGTGCTTATCCTCCCTTCTGCGAGGCCTTAGTTGGGGAAAACCCGGAGTTGAGCCCCTCCTCCCAGGTTAGCCCCAAATAAGGAGCCTCATACCGCTGAGCCTCCCGGTCAAAAGTTGCGTGACCGGTCGAGTAAGAGTGACGCGTCAAGTATTAAAGCGCTCGCTTTAAGTTTTGAAGATTGCTTGAAAGTGGCGGGTCGGTCACGCTCACAGACCGTTCGTACCGGTGTAGGAGGGTTGACGACTCATGGCGACAGGGAGATGTGCGCAGCGGGTTATCTCCACTCCGAACCCGCAATTTTGCCTCCGCTGGTCGGCCTAAAAATCGGTTCGCCGGATGTCGCTCACATCCAATTAGTACACCAAGTTGTACAGGAGGGCCTGAGTGATACGGTACGACTACATTCAGAAGTGGCAAGACTGGCCACTGTCACCGACGGCCACATCGGTGAAGCCCGCGGGTTAGCTCCAATGCTTGAAATAAAGCGGTCTAAACTGTGTCGACACAGGGTTTTTGTGTGTGTACAGGTTTGAATACCTGGGTGCGTATATGCGCGAGATAGTGTTGTGTATTTACTATTCGGCGCGATTATGGATAATAGGGCGGGAGCCCTATTATATATATGCATACCTGTTGCTAACTCTCTTCCTTGCTTCGTCCATTTATTTCTGTCCTTTAGCCGCCCCCTGGATATGGATCCAGGGAGGGGATGTATTTTCTACCTCTGTGACTAACGGTTATTTCTTATAACCAATCACAGGAGACGGGACAGCGCGGAGCCCCCGCACCTCAGGATGAGATACCAGCCTTGGAGATGGCCTGTTCGATTACCCCAGCCTCGCCCCCTGTCTTCCGCAACGTGAGTCCTAGAGTATAGGACTAGACTAGTGTCTTTTATTATAGTCGATATAGCCCCCGAGGCAGTGTTTGTAAACATTAGGCTTTGGCCCCGTTTAAATATGTATATATAAGCTGTGTGCTTGATTTTCTGTCTTTCAATTGCTTCCGCTATGCGTTCTGATGTGATGTGATTCTTGTGCCTGACAAGGAGACTGCTCGGTGCCTAAAAGGGTGGGACGTTGCCACCCGGAAGGCGCTAAGTGGTCATCCTTGGGCAGTAAGATCCCCCTCCCTGAACTCGGTTCAGGATTGGGGAGGGAGGGTCTTACAAATGGATCAGAGCTACCACGATCCGACCACATGGGGCAGTCTTTCAACCTCCCGTTCCCGGTTCTGTTTCTTGGTTCGGGACGAACCACGCAACGGAAGCCTGGTGGACCCTTTAGGTTTAATGTTAAGGATTCGAGACTGCACGGTAGTACACCCGCATGCTTTCCGCTTTCTTTTCGTTTCAGTACTACAAAATCCCCTTATTTTTGCAAGTACTGATGTTTGTTTTGGTTACTTCTCCAGATACCGGAGTCGAGTAACGGAAGGTCCTCCTCTAGGGATCAGTACCACCCTACCACTCCACCACCAGCCCCAGCCACTCCAGCCGCAGTTCCGTTTGGGGATACAGAGCTAGGACGGACCCTGATAGCTTTGTTAGCCGCATTCCAACATCCACCCTACGGCCACCCCAGCAGGCCACCGTACCCACCGATCTCCTGACGACATTCTGGGGCTAAGGCCCCCCACCTTTCGAGGTACCGAGTCAGCCATTCAGGCCGAAGAGTGGGTGGAGAGGGTAGAGGAGCTCTTAGTCGGGATGATGTGCCCCGCCGTAGCCGTAGTGTCCTTGGTGGTGACCATGCTAGAGGGCTATGCCTGGGATTGGTGGAGGGCCGCCAGCCGCTCTACATTCAGAGGACGACCACTCAGCACGATCCTCTGGGGGAGTTCTCAGAGGCCTTTTTAGAGCACTTCATTTCAGATGCGGACCGGATGGCACTCCAGGAGCGGTTCCTACAGATCCGGCAAGGAGAGAGGACAGTACCAGACTACCAGAGAGAGTTTATCCACTTGGCCCGCTTCGTCGGGACCTTAGCAGTTACGAATAGGGACAGGGCTGCCATATTTTACCGAGGGTTACGAGACGATCTCCGTCAGGCTCTGATCATGATTTCTCAGGCATCCTTCCACACGATTGCCACGCACCCACCACCGCTCTAGAGATGGATCAGCGGATGGTGGCCCAGCAGCGGAGGGGACACGTGGGTGTTCCCCGGACTCAGGGCCGAGAGAGAGGACTAGGCCCACGCAGACAGGACCAGGCCAGGAGACAGCGTCAGCGTCACCAGCCGTATAGGCAGGCACCCCCGCCTCGACCGGCACCTCCAGCCCCAGCACCACCAGCCCCAGCACCTCAGCCCGCCCCACCGCACGACGAGATGTTCCCTTCGCAGGGAACTGCTACCTTTGTCAGCAGCCCGGGCACATACGAGCTTTTTGCCCTCAGGCGGTAGGTAGGCCCGGCCTAGGAGCCGTGCAGGGAGCCGCGGAGAGAGGACGAGGACGAGGTGGACGCAGAGGATAGCCTGCAGGCAGGAGAGGCCAGGCCAGGCAGGGCAGAGCAGCACCCCTCGAGGCATACACCTTAGATCTCCAGCACGGTCCTACTCCAGATGTAGTGATATCCTAGAAGGATGTTATAGTTATATATCTATGTTATGACCTTTTGTGTAGCATGTATAATCTCAACTCCTGTATATATGTAAAAAACTCATGATCATGGTATATATATTATCAGGTTTACTTTGGTAGAGGGTCATCCCGCTAAAACGCTATTCGATACCAGTGCTACGCATTCATTCGTCGCACAGAACTTCATCGCTGACAAGGGAAACACTGTACGATCATCCGGGATGTCAATACGAATACGACTTCCGGATGGATCAGATATGACGTCCACAGAAAAGTGTTCCTTCCAAGCAATGCTAGGAGGAATAGAATTCGAAGTCAACGCGACCGTTTTGGCGATAACCGGATTCGACATCATTCTAGGGATGGATTGGTTGGCCGAGCACAGCGCCCAAATTGATTGTTCGTCTCGAGAAATCCGCCTCCAGAACCGAATGGGCAATTTATCACACTAGCAGGTATACACACATCTCTGTCACCCGCATTATCTTAACATCCGCGTAAACCGTCAAAGAAGTCCGGCGAAAGGACGAGGTATACCTAATCTACTTCGAGATGGAAGACAAAACGCAAGTACTCGCTCGGGTGCCCGTAATTAGGGACTTCCCAGACATCTTCCCAGATTCCCTTCCCGGGTTGCCCCCGCAACGGGAAGTGGACTTCCAAATTGAACTTACGCATGGAGCCCGACCCGTGTCCCGAGCTCCATACCGAATGGCCCCGAGAGAACTAGTCGAGCTCAAGATTCAACTACAAGAGCTAGTTGACGCAGGTTTCGTTCGCCCAAGTACCTCTCCCTGGGAGCCCCAGTGTTATTCGTTAAAAAGAAAGATGGATCTCTGCGTCTCTGTGTGGACTACAGGGAACTGAATAAGCTCACTGTCCGGAATACTTATCCCCTTCCCCGAATAGATGAATTGTTCGACCAATTACAAGGCGCGTCCGTCTTTTCTAAGATGGATTTAAGATCCGGCTACTATCAACTCAGAGTACGAGAAGAAGACATTCCCAAGAACGCTTTCAGCTCCCGCTATGGGCTTTATGAGTTTATGGTAATGCCGTTTGGATTGACCAATGCTCCATCCGCCTTCATGGCTTTAATGAATACGGTGTTTAAACCCTTCCTAGATCACTTCGTGATAGTCTTTATAGATGACATACTCATCTACTCGAAGAGCAAAGCTGATCATTACAGGCATCTCCAAATGGTACTGCTCAAACTAAGGAAGCACTCGCTCTTTGCGAAGTTCAGCAAATGTGAGTTCTGGATGGAAGAAGTCAGTTTCCTTGGACACACAGTTAACAAGAACGGGGTAGCGGTGGATCAAGCTAAGGTACGAGCAGTACGAGACTGGCCGCCACTTAAGTCGGCAGCAGACATCAGGAGTTTCCTTGGCCTCGCCGGCTACTACCAAAAGTTTGTGGAAGGATTCTCTAAGATTGCGCTACCACTTACCGCCCTGACCAAAAAGGACGTGACATTCCAGTGGTCTCCTGAATGCGAAGCAGCGTTCATAGAGCTAAAGAGCCGACTGATATCAGCCCTGATTCTGACACTCCCCTCAGGTACAGAGGGCTTCCAGATCTACGACGATGCCTCACTCACGGGATTGGGAGCCGTGTTGATGCAACACGGCAAAGTAATCGCCTACGCCTCACGTCAGCTAAAGCCCCACGAACTAAACTACGCAACCCATGACCTGGAACTGGGTGCGGTAGTGTTCGCGCTAAAAGTCTGGAGGTTATTTATAGAGCAAGTGGTCCGATTTCATGGGATACCCAAGTCAATCGTGTCTGACCGCGATGGACGCTTCACGTCAAAAGAATAGAGGCGAGTGCAGGCTTATCTGGGAACCAGTTAGCTTTTAGCACCGCCTTCCATCCCCAGACCGACGGGCAAACAGAAAGGACGAACCGGACGATGGAAGACCTCCTCCGATTATGCATAGTGGAACGCAATGAGCCATAGGAGCAGTTACTGCCCTTAGTGGAGTTCTCGTACAATAACAGCTTCCAGGCGAGCATCAAAATGGCACCTTACGAAGCCCTTTACGGAAGACGTTGTCGAACACCACTATCATGGGCACAGGACGAGGACCCCGAAGCTTTAGGAGTCACCTATATAGATGATACCACGACAGCTATAAGGTTAATTCAAGAACGTATGCTGGAGGCACAGAGTCGTCAAGCCAATATTACGATGCGCATCATCGGATGGTAGAATTCAACGTGGGAGACATGGTGTTCTTAAAAATTAAACCGATGCACGGGGTATCTCGAATACAGAAACATAAAAATCTAGATCCACGCTATCTAGGCCCATATCAAGTCACTGAAAGGATTGGCCCCGTCGCTTATAGGTTAGCCCTGCCCGCTGAACTGAGAAACCTTCACGACGTATTTCACGCCTCCTCGCTAAGACGTGTTCTACGCCAACCGGAGCAACATCTCCCCACACCACCAACATTAGTGCAATCCGACCGATCCGTCCAACTCGAACCAGTGAAGATAGTGGACTCCAAGATCAAAGAACTGCGGAACAAAACCATCACGATGGTCAAGATCTTGTGGTCAAACTGTAGACGCAAAGAGTTTACTTGGGAACTAGAGACGCTCGTTTGAGAAAAATACCCGGCACTCTTTCCCCAGGTATATCCTTTAAACCCCCTACTTTAGCCAATTTTCGGGGACGAAAATCTCTTTATTTTTATTGGATTGTAACATCCCGACTTTTATTGGGCCACTAGACCCTAGTGAGCCCAATAAAATTAGGCCCGAGCGGTAGAAAACTACCATTTTAAGTGGAGTTGCGCGCCGCGACTAAATCGTTGGGGTACAGTGACCAAATGAACCCCGAATTGACTTCTGTCAGTTCCGTTAGACTCATATGAACAATACGAGCGCAACGGAATTAGTTGCACTTCGATCCGAGGTCGTTTGGAGAAAACGACCGTTTCAGGTGTCGTAGCGCGCCACTACCTCATTATTATGAATAGTGACCATACGAACCCCGATTTGACTCCAGTCAGTTCTGTTAGACTCATATAAACAATACGAGCGCAACAGAATTCGTTGCACTTCGATCTGAGGTCGTTTGGAGAAAACGACCATTTCGGGTATCGTAGCGCGCCACTACCTCATTATTATGAATAGTGACCGTACGAACCCCGAATTGACTTCTATCAATTCCGTTAGACTCGTATGAACAATACGAGCGCAACAAAATTCGTTGCACTTCGATCTGAGGTCGTTTGGAGAAAACGACCATTTCGGGTGTCGTAGCGCGCCACTACCTCATTATTATGAATAGTGACCGTACGAACCCCGAATTGACTTCTGTCAGTTCCGTTAGACTCGTATGAACAATACGAGCGCAATGGAATTCGTTGCACTTCGATCCGAGGTCGTTTGGAGAAAACGAGCATTTCGGGTATCGTAGCGCGCCACTTCCTCATTGTTATGAATAGTGACCATACGAACCCCGAATTGACTTCTGTCAGTTCCGTTAGACTCGTATGAGCAATACGAGCGCAACGGAATTCGTTGCACTTCGATCTGAGGTCGTTTGGAGAAAACGACCATTTCGTGTGTCGTAGCGCGCCACTACCTCATTGTTATGAATAGTGACCGTACGAACCCCGAATTGGCTCCTGTCAGTTCCGTTAGCCCCGTATGAACAATACAAGCACAACGGAATTCGTTGCGCCTCGATTCGAGGTCGTATGGAGAGTATGCCATTTTAGGACTATGCAGACCACCTCAGTGCAACGCACGAAATATGAAGCACACGAACCCGGCATCAGCCCCGACAAATCTTGAGACACCCCGGGACCATGAAGGATCCCGCCCTAAGTTGACCTCGGTCAAACCCCCCCCCCCCCCCCAAGCTTGAAACCTATTAAGAAGAGAAAAGAAAAGGGGGGGAGAGAGGGAAGCCCCTCCCCAAAAGGAGGGGGTTGCCCATGAATAGGCATCCCCCGTATTGGTGCAAGGGGGCAGGAGAGAGAAGGGGAGGGAGGGGAGAAAAATATCTCCCCCCCCCACTCACCCTCCCTTAACTCCACGTGGAGAAGGGGGGGGAGTCTCCCCCTTCCTATAAAAGGAGGGCCAAGCCCCCTCCTTTCAGAACACCCCCCCCCCCCCCCCCTCTCAGACTCTCCCCGTGCCGGCTATCCCAGCCAGCCGCCTCGCCGGAACCAACCCCCAATCCGCCACCTTCCCCCTCCATGGCCGGCCACCCCTCTACCTCCCGAGCTCCCCTTCCATCACAGGTAGAACCCCCCCCCCCCCCCCCCCCTCCTCCTTCTTACCTCTCGGAGGCAAGCCGACCCCCTCCCCGTCGCCGGAGCGCCGCCAGCACCACCCCGAGGCTTGCAAGCCTCGGGGAGGAGGCTGGTCGTGGAAGCCAACCCCCCCCCCCCCAGCGCCGGTGGTGACGCTGGGGGGAGAAGGTCCCCACTCGGGGACCTTGGCGCCGACGAAGGGGAGGCGGCCAGGCCGCCGGAGGAAGCAGCCCCGCGGCGCCCGAAGCCTCCTCCCCCTCCTCTGTTTTCCTGTAAGGAAAAAACCACCACCCCCGGCGGCGGCCGGCGGCTCCAGGCCGCCGGACCCCCGTCGGAGGTCTGCCCCCTCCCCGGCGCCCCGACCAGGGGTGGCAGGGAGGGCCCTCCCCAAGGAGGCGGCGGCGCGGCAAGCTGCATGGCCCATGCAGGCTGTGCCGCGCCTCCCCGCCCCCCTTCTGCGCAGGTTTTCGGTGGGGTCCGGCGGCGCCAGGCCGCCGGACCACCACCGGAGTGGTCGCCGACCCCCGGCGCACCGACCGGGGGCAGCACCGGCACTCCCCCTGCGGAGGCGGCGGTGTAGTAAGCATGCATGGTGCATGCAGGCCACGCCACCGCCTCCCGTCTCCTTCGTTCAGCGCTCCCGACTGTGGCCGGCAGCGCCAGGCCGCCGGACCACCACCGGAGTGGTCGCCAGCCCCTGGCGCACCGACCGGGGGCGATGCTGGCCCCAACCGGCCGCTGCCCCGCGGCGGCTGCGGCCGCCTCCCGATTAGCTATCGGGAGCCGCACGATCTCCCCCAGGAGATCGGGCGGCTCCTGATTCCTTGTTTCCCGCCTCCCGCCTCCACTTGTGTGCCCCCACAGCGGATCCGCCGCAGATCCGCTGTGGGAGCCGCGGGATGGCGCGCGGTGCAGCACCCGCAGCCCATCTCCTTCCTGCTATCTGCACCCCAAAGGCCCCCTTCCTATTTGATTTTCCTAAGGACAAATGGGGCCTTTTCAGAAAAATCTTCCTGAATGAAAAATGTGCCCCACCCTATGGGGCACCTCCTGTAATTTTTTTGGATTTTTAGGAAGTCTTTTGCTATTTTTAAAACCCTACCAAATGTTTATTTTGAGAATTTAAAGGCCAAAAGAGTTGGGAAAAATCACCAAATATTATAGGCCCTAATTAAGGGTGTTTTACAACTACTATTAAAATTGGGAGGTGTGGCCTCTTATTTTGGTCCTCCAAAAGTATTTTGCAAGCAAAATAAACGCCCGAAAAGGAGCGAAACTCATCGAAAATAAATCGACGTCCTCTCGATGTATAATTTTTAAACGCATAATAAAGATTACGCGTATCGATCTAAGGAATCGACTAAGTTAAGAATATCGACGCAAAACTCGGGACGAAATCGCGGTGCGACGCCGCACTCCAATAATGCCGGAATAATTATAAAAGAACGAATCAACGACAAAGGGGGAATTACTAAAAACATCATAAAATGTAAATAAACTCCCGAGACGGAGTAGAACCCCTATGAATGGGGAGAAAGCAGAACCTCCTCCTATGAACGGAGTCGACGTTGAAGCCTCCTCTTATGGAGTGATTGGACTACTAACCATTTACTTATTTACTGCTTTCTGTAGTTCTATTTAATCCAGTCTCGTACTGGTCCCCTGCATTTACTTTCTGTACTTTTCTTTAAATCTAGTCTCGTACTGGTCCCCTTCCTTTACTTTCGGTACTTTCAATTCTCCAGTCTCGCACTGGTCTTGATAATATGGCCTTTGCTTTCGGCCTAATTTTCTGCTTAATATCATGGCCTGTGCTTTCGGCCTAATTTTCTGCTTAATATCATGGCCTCTGCTTTCGGCCTAATTTTCTGCTTAATATCATGGTCTTTGCTTTCGGCCTAATTTTCTGCTGATATTATGGCCTCTGCTTTCGGCCTATTTTTGCTGCTGCACTTATTCATATTTTGGTACTAATTGCAGCCCAACGCTGACAAGCGGTGCTTATCCTCCCTTCTGCGAGGTCTTAGTTGGGAAAACCCGGAGTTGAGCCCCTCCTCCCAGGTTAGCCACAAATAAGGATCCCTCATACCGCTGAGCCTCCCGGTCAAAAGTTGTGTGACCGGTCGAGTAAGAGTGACGCGTCAAGTTTTAAAGCGCTCGCTTTAAGTTTTGAAGATTACTTGAAAGTGGCGGGTCGGTCACTCCCACAGACCGTTCATACCGGTGTGGGAGGGTTGACGACTCATGGCGACAGGGAGATGTGCGCAGCGGGTTATCTCCACTCAGAACCCGCAATTTTGCCTCCGCTGGTCGGCCTAAAAATCGGTTCGCCGGATGTCGCTCACATCCAATTAGTACACCAAGTTGTACAGGAGGGACTGAGTGATACGGTACGACTACATTCAGAAGTGGCAAGACTGGCCACTGTCACCGACGGCCACATAGGTGAGGCCCGCAGGGTTAGCTCCCCTGCTTGAAATAAAGCGGTCTAAACTGTGTCGACACAGGGTTTTTGTGTGTGTACAGGTTTGAATACCTGGGTGCGTATATGCGCGAGATAGTGTTGTGTATTTACTATTCGGCACGATTATGGATAATAGGGCGGGAGCCCTATTATATATATATGAATACCTGTTGCTAACTCTCTTCCTTGCTTCGGCTATTTATTTTTGTCCTTTAGCCGCCCCCTGGATATGGATCCGGGGAGGGGATGTATTTTCTACTTAGCTCTGTGACTAACGGTTATTTCTTATAACCAATCACAGGAGACGGGACAGCGCGGAGCCCCCGCACCTCAGGATGAGATACCAGCCTTGGAGATGGCCCGTTCGATTACCCCAGCCTCGCCCCCTGTCTTCCGTGACGTGAGTCCTAGAGTATAGGACTAGACTAGTGTCTTTTATTATAGTCGATATAGCCCCTGAGGCAGTGCTTGTAAACATTAGGCTTTGGCCCGTTTAAATATGTATATATAAGCTGTGTGCTTGATTTTCTGTCTTTCGATTGCTTCCGCTATGCGTTCTGATATGATGTTGTGATTCTTGTGCCTGACAAGGAGATCGCTCGGTGCCTAAAAGGGTGGGACGTTGCCACCCGGAAGGCGCTAAGTGGTCATCCTTGAGCAGTAAGATCCCACCTACCTGAACCCAGTTCAGGATTGGGGAGGGGGGGTCTTACAGGGGGGGTTGACCGATGTAAACTTAGGGCGGGGTCCTTCATGGTCCCGGGGTCCATCAAGATTTGTCGGGGCCAATGCCGAGTTTGTGTGCTTCACATTTCGTGTGTTGCACTGAGGTGGTCTGCATAGTCCTAAAATGTCATACTCTCCATACGACCTCGGATCGAGGTGCAACAAATTCTGTTGCGCGTGTATCGTTCATACGAGTCTAATGGAACTGACAGAAGTCAATTCGGGGTTCGTATGGCCACTATTCATAATAAGGAGGTAGTGGCGCGCTACGACACTCAAAATGGTCATTTTCTCCAAACGACCCCGGATCGAGGCGCAATGAATTCCGTTGCGCTTGTATCATTCATACGGGTCTAATGGAACTGACAGAAGTCAATTCGGGGTTCGTATGCCACTATTCATAATAAGGAGGTAGTGGCGCGCTACGACACTCAAAATGGTCGTTTTCTCCAAACGACCCCGAATCGAGGCGCAACGAATTCCGATGCGCTTGTATCGTTCATACGAATCTAATGGAACTGACAGAAGTCAATTCGGGGTTCGTAGCACATAACCCCTCATCGGTTATGTCTACTATACGGGCCTACTTTTATTGGGCTCACTAGGGCCTAGTGACCCAATAAAAGTCGGGTTGTTACAGTTAGAACCCTGTATAAGAGGAGATAAAGAGGGTTAAGATGTTCTTCTCTGTCAATAATCTGAGAGAAGACTAGTGGAATGTGTTGTTGTAAAGCTCCCCTTGTCTGATTGAAATGGTTGACAGTTGAGGATGGAGCTTTCTCTTGAATGAAACAAATCTTCTTTGAAGCTGATGAATCTGAGAGACAGAAGTTTCTCAGATTTGTTGTTGCTCTTGAAGATCTGATCTAGTAGCAGAGATCTGAGAGAAGGTGTTGATGTTCTCAGAGAATGAGATGTGCAGCTTGAGGAAGATGAAGATCTGAAAGCTTTTAGTTTTTCTTCCTGTATATCTTTTTCCCGACTCCTTCCTCTTTCTCTTGTTGTGATGCTGTAATAATAAATGTTGTGTATATTCTTCTTCCTTTTTCCTTTGATAATATATCTCTGATTTGAATTTCAAATCCTCTAAAATAAGGAATAAAATAATCTGGAGGATTATTTCTTGGAATTACAAACCAAGACTTTAATTCCTTTTTCTTTTTAATTATATATCCTTTTCCGCCAAACGGCTATTTTCTTGGGAAGAGAATGGAAAGGAATAAAGTAAAAAGGAAGGATATAATCCTTGACTTATCTGGAATAAATAGAGTCGTTGTTGATAATCTGAGTTCAGAGAATAGAATAAAAATAATCTGTCTGAAATACTGAACTGAATAGAAATTTCGTCGATCTGAATAAATTTCGTCGAAGACAATCTGGAGTTCGTCGATCTCAAGCTGGAGGTCGTCGATCTCAAGCTGGAGGTCGTCGAACTGAGAGATAATATCTGATAAGCTAGCTGGAATATTGAATTCGTTGTGCTGAGAAGAGCTTTCGTCGATCTGAATCAATTCGTCGACCGCTGAGACTTGGTCAACTGCTGAGACTTGGTCAACCGTTGAGACTTGGTCAACCGCTGAGACTGAAGTTCATCAACCGCTGAGACTTAAGTTCATCGACCGCGGAGAGCATTTCGTCGAACGCAGAGAGGAGTTCGTCGAACGCAGTACCTTGGCAAGTTAGTCGAACGCAGGAGCATGTATCGTCGAACGTAGGATTGAGTTCGTCGAACGCAGTATGGAATTCGTCGAACACAGAAAACTTATCTTTCCCTTAGTTCTAACAGCCTAAAACCTTGACCCTTGGACTATACAATTGGGGTCAACTTAGTCCTAATAAACAGATAGTGATTCTAGCCCAAATCTGTAATAGGGTTGTTCCAACAGATTGTTCACCAGTTTGAGAGCACTCTCATTATCACCACGTAGTAGAGTAGGACCTCGCACCTCCCCATGAATGTCCTCCACTAGCTCCTAAGCCAGATGGCTTCTTGAGCAGCTAAAGCTGAAGCTTTGTACTCTGCTTTCGTGGTAGAGACAGACACAGAATTCTGCTTTTTACTGCACCATGATATAGTTGTAGAGTCTGTCATAAAGACATATCCAGAAGTCGATCTCCGATCATCTGAACCTCCTCCATAATCAGCATTCATGTATCCATGCAAGCAAAAGCCCCAATCTCTTCTGTAAAAGAGACCCAAATCTGAGGTGGATTTGACATACTTCAAAATACTCCTAGTCTCCATAAGATGAGGTTTCTGAGGCTCTGCCATAAACCGTCTCACCCTTCCAATTGTATAAGCAATATCTGGCCTCGTGATCGTCAAGTATATCAGACTTCCGACTAAAACCCGGAACACCAAGGGATCAGAAAGAATTTTCCCCTCATCTCGTCGAAGATGAACTCCAACCTCCAGTGGAGTAGAGTTGTTCTTCCCTCCTTCCATGTCAAACCTCTTCATGATCCGATCTGCATAACCTTTCTGGGAAACGAGCATAATGCTCTCTTTCCTCTCCACTTTGAGTCCAAGGAAATGGTGGAGCTCACCCAAGTCCTTCATCTCAAATCTGATAGCTAGCTCAGCTCGAAGCCTAGCTACCTCCACTTCAGAATTCCCCGTGACGATCATATCATCAACGTATAGCAGCACCAAGACCTGAAGCTCCCCCGTCTTCTTTGCGAATAAGCTCGAATCAGAATCAGAAGCAAAATATCCGCAGAACTGGAGGTATTCTGCGATCTTCCCATACCACGCCCGAGGCGACTGCTTCAAGCCGTAAAGAGCCTTCTTGAGCTTACACACATATCTTGGGTGTTGTTCGGAAACATAACCAAGTGGCTGATGCATGAAGATATCCTTATCAATCTCGCCATGCAAGAAAGTATTCTTTACGTCGAGTTGCCAAATCTTCCAACCTTGTCAAGGTTCCAATGCGATCACCACCCGAACCGAAGTCATTTTGGCAACAGGGCTGAAAGATTCTTCATAATTTTCCCCATACTTCTGAGATAAACCCCGAGATACAAGCCGAGCCTTGTACCACTCAATGCTACCATCAGCCTTCTTCTTTAGCTTGAAAACCCACTTGCAAGTCACTGGAGTAACTCCCTCAACCTTAGGCACCAAGTCCCAAGTCTCATTCTTCCTAAGGGCAGTCATCTCTTCATCTTTGGCTCCTTCCCACTCCTTGACTCCAACTGCGTTATCAAAACAAGATGGCTCTCTCTCATCCAGGGGACCTGCGAAGAAACATGAGATGAAGCTCACCAAATTTCCCCTGTATACCGATCTGGTGGAATGATAGTCCTCTTGGACCTTCTCAGAGCTTGATTCTGAACCACCTCTTCAGCTACCTATTCTGAACAAGCTCTCCTTCCAGGACCTGAAGCACCTGACCCTGAGCTAGAAACACCTGGAGCACCTGGAGAAAAAGGCAACTCCACTAGAACCTCCTTGGTAGATTCTTCAAGTCCATCATCTGACCTGCCTTCTTGTAACTCAACAGAAGAGTTGCCTTGGTATGATATCAGCTCGTCAAATACCACATCACTTGATACCACATATCTCCATGTCTCAGGATCCATGCATCTCCATCCCTTCTTCCGATCATCATAACCGACGAACACTAGCTTCCTTGCTTTCGCATCTAGCTTCGTTCTGAGAGCATCAGACACATGCACGTAGCAGGTAGATCTGAACACTCGAAAGTGTTCCACACTTGGTTTCTCCTTAAACATCAACTCATGAGGAGTCTTCATGTTAATAGGACTGAAAGTCATCTGATTTATGACATAGGCCGCACAAGACATTCCCTCTGCCCAGAAGGACTTTAGAATACTCTTGGCATGAAGCCAGCATTTGCAGGTCTCTGTCAGATGATGGATCTTCCGCTCTGCAACTATGTTCTATAGTGGAGTGTGAGCACAAGAGAGCTCTCTCTGGATGTCATGCTTCCTGCAGAAGTTAAAGAACGCATTTGCGGTAAACTCCCCTCCATTGTTGGTTTTGAACTTCTTGATCCGCAGGTTGAGCCGACCTTCCACCAGCTCCTTGAACTCTACAAACCTCTCGAACGCCTCTGACTTCTCCTTCAGAAAATATGTCCAAGTATATCTCGTGAAGTCATCAATCAAGACTAGCATATACTTGTTACCTCCAAGACTGGCAGTGGCGGTTGGTCCAAATAGATCACCATGAATACATTCCAATGGTGCTTTGCATCTGCTTTGTGATTTGTCAAACGGAAGACGTTGAGCCTTACCAAACTGACAACCTGTACAAACGTGACCATCACCGAAAGATGATAGACTAGGCAGACCTTTCACAAGGCCTCTTCCCTCCATAGCCTTCAGCTTATCCATCCCAACATGCCCGAGTCTTTCATGTCAAATAGCGGCGATGTCGTTAGCCTTCATCTTATCAACATAGGAACTTGTTGATAGAACAAACAAGTCCTTCACCCTTCTCCCTACATGAGTGACATCAGCTTTCAAGGCTGAAACATTTCAGAGAAATTTTACATCTGTTGGACCGAACAGAACGTGATAACCAGCATCAACAACATTGGTCACTGAGAAGAGGTTCTTTTTCATTCCCGGCACATGATAAACACTCCTCAAGCTGAGTGGTTCTTTATCACTGCCTAAAGAAACAACACCCTCCTTCTCTACTGCATGCACAGTATCATCAGCTGTAATGATAGCATCATTACCTAAGTATGTCTGCAATGAGGAGAACTTCCACTCATCCCCGGTGAGGTGATGACCACACCCAGAGTCAACTATCCAATCATCCTGATAGTTGATGGAAGCCAATGCCCGAACACAAGTGACCGTCGTGAAAGCACCTCCACCACCCCAATTACCTTCAGCATTGGAACCAGCCTCCTCCTTTCCTGCAGCATGCCCTAGCTGAAGATTGACCTTGCAGTCTCTTTGAAGTGACCAAGCTTGTTGCACCTGTAACACATTGGCCCTTCCTTCTTCTTCCCTTCAGACTTAGGAGCATAACTCCTCTCTTGCTGATATGAAGTAGATGGACCATCGTTACCAGATGACTTCTTCTTGTCCCACTCTTCTTCTTGCCAGAAAAGAGAACATCACCTTCTCCGCCAAGACAGATATCCCCGCCATTTGCTTAGCCAAACTATCTTGCGAAGCAGGTAAGTTTTCCAGCTCCAGCAACGATGGTTGATTGGCCCAGCCTTCTACAGAAGTAACAAAAGCCACATACTCCCTCTGCAAGCCACGGATTATGTGCCTCTTCAGCTTTGCTTCTGAGATAGGATCATCTGGTTCCAATGCCGATATCTCTGCGCTTATGTTCTTCATCTTCAAGAAGAATGTTGAAATGGACAAGTCACCTTGAGTTGCCTTAGCCAACTCATTTTCCAAGAACTGTAGCCTAGCTACATTCTTCATATTGAACAAGCCATCCAAGGCTGTCCAAATCTCAGCAGCTGACCTACATCCGATGATGTGATCAAACAACTCCGGAATGATAGCTCGCTTCAGAGTGAACTCAGCATTTGCATATGTTCTCTTCCAAGCCTTCACGAGCTTAGCATTCCCCTCAGCAGGAATAACAGCTTGTCTTCTTTCTCCTCCAATTACCTCTCATAAGTCCTCGCCAAGAAGATGTTGGGTTTTCTATACCCCTTCATAAGGGATGACATATCGAATATGCGCAGCGGAAATGAACAAGAACAACCCAAAAAGAGATCAACGGATCTTGCGGTTTTCATGATTCAAGAGAATAAGAAAGCAAATACAAAATATACCTTCGCGGGATTGAGTCAATACTCAACCAAGGTGCTCCAAATCGAAATCCAAATCTGCCTTTGAGTTCTTCAAGGATCGAAATAGCTCGATCCCTCTACAGAAGTCCACACAAGCGACTAGCGGCGGCGGAACGACGATCGGCGGACGAAACGAGAACAGCCGGAACACTTCCGTCGTCTGTTCTCTCGCAAAAGGGCTCGATCTGAAAAACCGTCTAATTCAAAGCCCTAAACACGTTCCTTTTATAAGCAAGGCATAAATCGGCTATCCGCAGACCAGAGGGAAAAACAGAAAATCTGTCCAGATTTGCATTCGTCGAATTCGACTAATCACATTAACCGAATTCAACTAATCACAATAACCGAATTCGGCGAAACCATTTCGACGAATTCGACTATATATAAATTCGGCTATTCACTATAACCGAATTCGGCGAAACCATTTCGACGAATTCGACTATATATAAATTCGGCGAAACCCTTTAGTCGAATTTGCCATTAGCCGAATTCGTCTAAACCCTTTAGTCGAATTCGGTTAATGCCTTTAGCCGAATTATCTAGTGTAAAATCCGTTCGTTTAAACACTTTAAATGATTTCCCTTTTGAGACATTCTCAACTTGATTCCAAGCAGTCACAGGATTGGTACTCCACTCATATCCAATATGAGTAAGGCCAACACAATCCTTTCTCCAATTTCTCCAAACGCTTTTATGTGCGACCCTATAGGCTCATATTGCGTTGGCAGCAAGACTAACTATTGATTGCCTTGAGATCACCTCAGAAACTCCAACAGTCTCCCACTTGATCACAAAGTATCAATAAAAGTCTCACAAACAATGAGCGGCATCTAGCAATACATCATTGCTACCCAAGCAATAAGAGTTCATAACTCAACAAGCCTGTCATGACCAATGTATCAGTGTTGTCATGTCCCTTTGTCCTTTACATCCGGATAGAACTAGAGGCATGGACCGTGTCACCCTCATAATTGTTCAATCCCAATTTCCTGATCTAGAATAGACTGTCTGAAATTGGTGAGCTCAATATCATATATTGACTCAACCAAGCATGGCCATGCATTTCTCAGTCTCATTCCATCAAGGGGCCCATGGATGTAACTCCTATCACACAGGAGGACAAATCCCATATCTGCTCACACACAAACATCCAAATGATTCGTAACATACCCAACAACCACCCTTATCGTCAACCTTTCTCAAGAGAAGACTTTAGATGGCATCAAAGTACGCTCTTCCTCACTCGATGAATGTTGTGACTTCGGGTCAAAGAACTACAAACACCATTGTTAGTTGAGACCTACTTGTGACACGTTCATATAACAATCCACAAAGTAGTCTCATGGTGGGTCTGTCCAGTACAACTTGTTCATAACAAGTACCCATGTGATGACTTGATATCACAATATCATGACCTATGAGAACCGGTCATCAGTCAACGCACATGCTAGTCTCAATGTATCATCATCGCCCTTAGCTTCTAAGATGATACTCTGACCAGGGACCATTTAAGAATGAAGCTTCTTATAAACATAGGCTCTCACATTCAAGTCACGTACTTAAATTCCTATGGAAGCAAACACTTTAAGGGCATTTATTATGCTAATTAATCTTATCAAACAGATATAAATGACATAATAAAAGAACTTGCCATAAATATAAAATGAAATACATAGTACATTTTACTATTCATCCAATGAACAAACAACCAACAAATATGCAATCCACAAGGCTCCCACTAAAGATAATCATTCAGGTATCTAATACCCATTGATCTAACATGACCATCATGCTTCTTTTGCGCAAGAGGCTTTGTCAGTGGATCCGCTATATTTTCTTCAGTCGGTACTCTGCATATGCTCACATCTCCTCGATCGACAATCTCTCGAATAAGATGGAAGCGCCGAAGTATGTGCTTGGAGCGCTGATGAGATCTAGGTTCCTTAGCTTGTGCAATTGCACCGTTGTTGTCACAGTAGAGAACTACGGGACCAACAATGCTAGGAACTACATCAAGCTCGCTAATGAATTTCCTAATCCAAACAGCCTCCTTCGCCGCATTCGCTGCAGCGATATACTCGGCCTCAGTTGTAGAATCAGCAACTGTTTTTTGCTTGGAACTCTTCCAGCTTACAGCTCCTCCATTAAGGCAAAACACAAAACCTGACTGTGACTTTGAGTCATCTCTGTTAGTCTGGAAGCTTGAATCTGTGTAACCCTTTACAACGAGCTCTTCCTCTCCACCAAACACCAAGAATGTATCCTTAGTCCTTCGCAAGTACTTTAGGATATTCTTGACTGCGATCCAGTGACCATCACCCGGATCAGACTGATACCTGCTAGTCATGCTTAAAGCATATGAGACATTGGGTCGAGTACATAACATTGAATACATGATTGATCCAATTGCCGAAGCATATGGAATCAACTTCATGCGATCCTTATCTTCCAAAGATTTTGGACACTGGTCCTTAGAGAGACTCACACCATGTGACATGGGTAAGAATCCTTTCTTGGACTCAAGCATGTTGAACCGTTTCCGTTTCAGCACCTTGTCAATGTATGTACTCTGGGTCAAACCCAGCAACTTCTTCGATCTATCTCTATAGATCTTAATACCAAGTATGTAAGTCGCTTCACCCAAGTCTTTCATAGAAAAGCAATTCCCTAGGTTGTTCTTAACAACTTGCAGGGTCGGAATGTCATTCCCGATCAACAGTATGTCATCTACATACAATATCAGGAAGACAACAATGCTCCCACTAATCTTCTTGTAAACACAAGGCTCATCTTCATTCTTGATGAAACCAAACTCTTTGATCTTCTCATCAAAACGCAGATTCCAACTTCGAGAAGCTTGTTTCAATCCATAGATGGATCGATTCAACTTGCATATTTTAGTGGCTTCACTTGGAGATATAAAACCCTCGGGTTGTGTCATATACACTTCCTCAAGGAGGTTTCCATTAAGGATAGCCATTTTGACGTCCATTTGCCAGATCTCGTAGTCATAATACGCAGCAATAGCAAGTAGAATTCTGATGGACTTGACCATGGCTACAGGGAAAAAGGTTTCATCATAGTCAACACCATGAATTTGCCTGAAACCTTTAGCCACCAGCCGGCCTTTGAATGTCTGTACATTCCCATCCATGTCGGTCTTCTTCTTGAAGACCCACTTGCACCCTACGGGTCGTACCCCTTCAGGTGGTTCCACCAAAGTCCAAACTTGGTTTATGTACATGGAGTCCATTTCAGATTTCATGGCCTCAAGCCACTTCTCGGAGTCGGGTCCATTCATAGCCTCTTGGTAGGTTGCAGGCTCATCATCATGATCCATAAGCAACACACTACCTATTTGAGACACGAGAAATCCATATCTCTCAGGCTCAAATCTTGGTCTACCAGATATACGTAGGACTTGTGTTTCTTGAGCAGGCTCTCCAGCTACAACTTCTTGTAGTCCTTGCTCAGGTTCCAATTCTGGTTCGTTCATTGTTTGTGGCTCTTGAACTTCTTCAAGTTCTACCTTTGCAGTCTTTCTGGATAAGAACTCTTTCTCCAAAAAGATGCCAGTCCTTGCGACAAACACTTTGCCCTCAGACGGTAAGTAGAAGTAGTATCCTTTGGTTTCCCTAGGATGCCCCACGAGATAACATTTATCCGATTTGGGTTCCAGCTTGTCATGCATTTGACGTCGCACGTATGCCTCACAGCCCTAGATCTTGATGAACGACATACTAGGACGCTTCCCAGTCCATATCTCATATGGTGTCTTTAGTACCGTTTTCGTTGGAACTCGATTTAGTGTGAAAGCAGCAGTCTCTAAAGCAAACCCCCAAAAGGAAACGGGCAAATCTGCATGACTCATCATCGATCGCAGCATGTCTATCAAGGTACGATTCCTCCTCTCAGAAACAACATTATGTTGAGGTGTTCCGGGCGGAGTGAGCTGTGATACAATACCACACTCTTTCAGATGATCACGAAACTCATGACTCAGATATTCACCACCTCGATCAGATCGGAGTGCTTTTATCCTTTTTCCAGGTTGGTTCTCTACTTCCTTATTAAAACACTTTGAACTTTTCAAAGGTCTCGGATTTGTTCTTCATAAGAAACACGTATCTGTATCTACTGAAATCATCAGTAAATGTAACGAAGTAGTAGAACCCACCTCTATCCATAGAACTCATGGGTCCGCATACATCACTATGTATTATACCCAAGAGATCATCAGCCCTCTCATTACAACTAGTGAAAGGAGCTTTCGTCATCTTGCCTAATAAACATGACTCGCATCTCTCAAATGATTCATAATCAAATGAGTCCAGTAGTCCATCTTTATGGAGCTTGGATATGCGTTTCTCGTTTATATAGCCTAAACGACAATGCCAAAGGTACGTAGGATTCAAGTCATTTGTTTTTAGTCTTTTAGTATTTTCTATGTTATAGATCGGATGGTCTAAGTTCAAAACATATAAACCATTAAACATTTGGGCTACGCCATAACAAACATCATTCTTATAAATAGAATAACAATTGTTCTTAATTACGAAAGAAAAACCAATCATGTCCAAACATGAAATAGAAATAATGTTTTTAGTTATGGCCGGAACATAATAACAATTATCAAGTTCTATTACAAGCCCTGTGGGCAAAGAAAGACAGTAAACACCAACGGTGATGGCAGCAACTCTTGCTCCATTCCCGACGCGTAGGTCTACCTCCCATTTACCAAGCATTCTTCTCCTTCTCAGTTCCTGCACATTTATACAATGTGAGAACCACATCCGGTATCCAATACCCAGGATGAAGGAGCAGAAAGGTTTATTTCTATAACGAAAATACCTTAAGTGGAAGTCATACTTCCTTTCTTCTTCTGCAGATCTTCTAGATACTGAGGACAGTTCCTCCTCCAGTGCCCTGCCTTACCACAATGGTGGCACTTCCCTTCCTTAGCCAATCCTTTCCTTTTCAGTGCTGAAGACTTGGGATCAAGATGTGACTTAGGTCCTGCCTTAGTCTTCTTGGTTCCCTTGACCTTGCCCTTGCCTTTATGCACCATCAGTATGGGGCTAGCAGGCTTGGTCTTCTTCATGTTGATCTCGGCAGTTCTTAACATGCCTAGGAGCTCGGGCAGTGTCTTGTCAATTTCATTCATATTGTAATTTAAGACAAACTGCTCGTAACTGTCCGGCAACGATTGCAGGATCAGATCAGTGGCCAACTCTTGGCTCAAAGGAAACCCCAGTCTTTCAAGGCTCTCTATATACTCAATCATCTTGAGTACGTGAGTTCCTACTGGGTCTCGAGCTCCCATCTTACACTGAAATAACGCCCTGGATATATGGAACCTCTCTTGGCGAGCTTGCCCTTGAAACATTTTCTTCAGGTGCTCAACAATCTCATAACAACTCATGTTCTCATGTTGCTTCTGAAGCTCAGAGTTCATAGTCGCGAGCATAAGGCATTCAACATCCAAGGAGTCATCTCCATACTTCTAATAAGTATCTTTATCTGCACGTGGTGCATTAGAGGCTGGCTCTTCAGGGGGATCTTCTTCCAAGACATAGAGCTTGCGCTCTTGCCTGAGAACAATTCTAAGGTTTCTGTACCAGTCAAGGAAATTTGTCCCATTTAGCTTATCCTTCTCAAGGATCGCTCTCAGGGACAAGGCGGAGTGAGATCCACTTGCCATGGATATTCTATAAGGAATTTTGCAAAGTAAAATTTTAGTACTATATTTCAAAATACATGTTATATATTTTAATAAGGACTTTTATTAAAGAGCTCCCACTATTTTAATCAAATCAATAACCCTTGATATCGATTCGGAGAGTTTATGCGAGCTACTCTCTTAGTGGACAAGACCCGTATTTCACCAACACCACGAGTCCGCTTTGGCGTTCCTCTCATAATGCGGTTATTTAGGTAGACAACATTTGTCAATTGCATCACTATGCAACTCTTGTATGGTTGGTGAATAACTCTTTATTCGTATCCATCATATGGAGCATGCCAACCCTATGCCTCTAGGCACTTAACCTTTGAGGTCACCTAGTTAAGTTTGACCCGATGTCGACAGTGGGATATCACAATTATCCGCTCGCACCCTTACCAAGATAGATTAATGCACCTTGCTTTGGCAAGCCCACACTTCATCGATCGAGGCAGGAAGAGTGTCATCCATCGGAAGGCATCTATTTACTTAATATGGAATAAGGGATTTTATTTTTCAAGTGATGAACATTTCATCATGATTAACATTTAATCACAGTGCACAATCAGAAAATAAAATTACAACATTCACATTCCAGATACATCCCAGATGTGCACAAAAAACAGTCTATCAACACTTTGACAAAACAGGGCTAAATCTAAGCATTTAGAACACTTCTAAATCTCCAGATTTACATGCATTGGACATATGAACAACAACTCCACAAGTGCAGTAGACAAGCTCGTCTCTCATGTCAGATTCAATAATCTAAACATTTGGTTTCACAAACCATTTTGAGGGACGGTTACTGCAGAGGAGAAACAACCTCTGAAACATGAAAATCGCAACGCAATCACATGCGTTCCTGGCGGGGTTCCAAGGGGCCGCGCCCCTGGCGGGGTCTTAGGGGCAGAGCCCCTAACGGGGTCCAAGGGGCAGCCAAATTTTTGAAATCCCACCACCAGAAACCATCCAAAATCACATCAAATGTGATATTCCAAGACGAAATTAGGGCTTTTAGAACGCTTCTAAATGTCCCAATTTACACGCATTTGACCGCAACCTCCCTCTGATACCACTGTTGGGTTTTATATACCCCTTCATAAGGGATGACATATCGAATATGCGCAGCAAAAATGAATAAGAACAACCCAAAAAGAGATCAACGGATCTTGCGATTTTCATGATTCAAGAGAATAAGAAAGCAAATACAAAATATACCTTCGCGGGATTGAGTCAATACTCAACCAAGTGCTCCAAATCGAAATCCAAAATCTGCCTTTGAGTTCTTCAAGGATCGAAATAGATCGATCCCTCTACAGAAGTCCACACAAGCGATGAAGAACCCTAGCTTCTTGTCGTACAAGAACTAGGTCGGAGAAGGAAGTTCCCAACGTCCTCGCGGACTGCTAGGTCCGATCCAGAGGAGGCGGCGGCGACTAGCGACGGCGGAACGACGATCGGGCGGACGGAACGAGAACAGCCGGAACACTTCTGTCGTCTGTTCTCTCGTAAAAGGGCTCGATCTGAAAAACCGTCTAATTCGAAGCCCTAAACACGTTCCTTTTATAAGCAAGGCATAAAATCGGCTATCCGCAGACCAGAGGGAAAAACAGAAAATCTGTCCAGATTTACATTCGCCGAATTCGACTAATCACATTAACCGAATTCGACTAATCACAATAATCGAATTCGGCGAAACCATTTCGACGAATTCGACTATATATAAATTCGGCTATTCACTATAACCGAATTCGGCGAAACCATTTCGACGAATTCGACTATATATAAATTCGGCGAAACCCTTTAGTCGAATTTGTCATTAGCCGAATTCGTCTAAACCCTTTAGTCGAATTCGGTTAATGCCTTTAGCCGAATTATCTAGTGTAAAATCCGTTCGTTTAAACACTTTAAACGATTTCCCTTTTGAGACATTCTCAACTTGATTCCAAGCAGTCACAGGATTGGTCCTCCACTCATATCCAATATGAGTAAGGCCAACACAATCCTTTCTCCAATTTCTCCAAACGCTTTTATGTGCGACCCTATAGGCTCATATTGCGTTGGCAGCAAGACCAACTATTGATTGCCTTGAGATCACCTCAGAAACTCCAACAGAAGATAGCTCTCCATGCACGACTTCCACTTCATAAAGTTAGTATGCGTAAGGAGCTCAATAACAAGACCTCTAACATATCCTCCTTCCATTGCTATCTCACTGATTGACAACCGACTTGCAGAAATCCAAGCAGAAGACAACGTTGATTACTGCTCAGAAACCTACCTCTGATACCATGTTAAATTTTTTAGAGGTTAAGGAGTGAAGTAATAATGCGGAACACTTCAACACAATCCACAAGAATGACAATCAATGTAACATCCCCAGAACAACTAGACCCCTAAAGTGCATTTTGTCATGTCAAGGTCATGACATTCCTCTAAGAGACCAAAATGGCCCTAAGAACCAAGGTGAATAAGTGAAAATCACATTGGTGTGCAAATAGCCAAATTTGACTCCATGGATTATGACTTGATATTAGACTTCGAAATGACAAATTGACCCTAGCACGACCCTACCTAAACACTAAGGGGAGTAAATGAGACATAAGCAAACCAAAGTGCACATTCAATTTTGGAGAATTAGGGCAAAATCACCAAAATACCCAAATTGCCCCTATAGGCAAATAAGTGCAATCAAGCCCCATATGACCCCACCATGACTCAATTCCTCTTGGAATAGGTCCATAGGGTCCGAGATAATAATGTGGGCCAGTCACACTATGTGGAGTGAGCTTGGGTCAAGCCCAAACCCAAAAGCCCCAATTTGGCCTATTTGGGTTAAGTGAGCCCAAACTCAAATTGATTGGACTTAGCCCAACCCCATGACCCAAGTGGCCAGCTCTCATGATAATTGAGCCATAAGCCCTCTGTATTTTGAATTATAGGGGATTAATTACAAGGATTTTGAAGTAAAAAAGAGGAAGAAGACAAAAGAAAACATGGAAGAGGAGAATGAGGAATGGGTGCCAAATGGCACCCCACTTCCATTCCCCAAGCTCTCCCCTGAGATGGGGGATTAACTCCCTTCAGTTTGGGGCAGAGAGGAGGAGCTTCTGATAGGCTAATATGGGCGGCAAGAAGTGGCCGAAATTCCCCAATGGCACAGCCATATACATCCATCCCCAGCCCAAATTAGAGGTGGCATTAGCTTCAGAAGCTCATGAGGAGTCGAGCTGGAGCTTTGCAGAGGAGGATTTGATGCAGAAATGAGATCGGGAGGTGGAGCTCAAGGGAGGTGGTCGTCCATGGCAAGCTCGGGTTTCCCTCAACCTCAAGCCAATCAAGGCAAGTTTCCTCTCCCCCTCCTCCTGTGCTAGCTCTCTCTTCCATCCTTATTGAGATTTGTCGAGAAAGTGGAGATCCACCCTCATCGATTTTTGATGTTCTTGACCAAAAAACGAAAACACCCCAGGCCACCTCCGGCCAAACGGCCACCGCCAATTGGAAGCCCTATGTCGGGTGGAGGTGGTGGCTTGGGCGCTTGGCCGGAGACGGCCTCAGCTCGCCGGAATCGAGCCCGCAAAATGACCCAGGCACAAGAAATCTGGACCCTTGATTCATCGGGGAAAACGATCTCTGAACCGTTGGATCAGACGGCTGAGCTAATCGCAGACCACATCATAGATATATTATATATTTTCATGAAATCTGTCACACTTAGTTACCTGATTTTGAAAGCAGAATTTGAGGCCTTTAGATGCCTTATTTTGAAAAATGTCCAGAGACAAAACTTGTAGACCTCTGAGTCTACTTTATATAGGAATTGAAATCAGGTCATTTGGTGACATCTAGCTCCCTGTAGATTATTTTTAGTGTAGCATGTACATATGGGCCCCTTTTTCCTTTATAAAATTACTTAGAGAGGTAAACAACTCTAAATATCTTGAAATTTGGTGCATGCATGAGTCATGCCCTAGAGTACATCCTACCAAAAATTGAGAACTTTTGGAAATAAGTTTTCTGAGGTTTTGATCATCATTTCATTTTCCATGAAAGTCTTAGATCTAGTGTTTTATGAGGTCAAATCCTCTCAAACTTTGGTGGATAGTAGACCTAGTCATACAAAGTCTCTGGCCAAAATTTTGGGCAATTTGGATCTTTGCATGTGGACATTCTCACATGCAAGATTCATTAAAAGTAGTGAATGGTATGACATGTATACATTTGTATTTTGCTAAGTTAAACTTTTTGTACAGAACTTGCATGTTGATCTCACCTAGGTTAGGCTCATTTCTGGAGGTAGTGATCAACATAAATATTGTAGGCCTTGAGGTTACCTTTACAATGTCACTGATTTCATGTCATTTGGTCAAGTGTAGCTCCTTCTATGTCATTTTTGGTGTGACATGTATATACTTGTATTTTGTTAAGATAAACAATTTGTACAGAACTTGCATGTTGACTTCACCTAGGTTAGGCTCATTTCTGGAGATAGTGATCAACATGAATATTTTAGACCTTGAGGTTACCTTTAAAATGCCACTAATTTCATGTCATTTGGTCAAGTGTAGCTCCTTCTATGCCATTTTTGTGTGACATGTATATACTTGTATTTTGTTAAGATAAACAATTTGTACAGAACTTGCATGTTGACTTCACCTAGGTTAGGCTCATTTATGGAGGTAGTGATCAAAATGAATATTGTAGACCTTGAGGTTACCTTTAAAATGACACTGATTTCATGTCATTTGGTCAAGTGTAGCTCCTTCTATGCCATTTTTGGTGTGACATGTATATACTTGTATTTTGCTAAGTTAAACATTTTGTTCAGAACATGCATGTTGACTTCACCTAGGTTATGCTCATTTCTGGAGATAATGATCAACATGAATATTGTATACCTTGAGGTTACCTTTAAAATGCCACTGATTTCATGTCATTTGGTCAAGTGTAGCTCCTTCTATGCCATTTTTGGTGACATGTATATATTTGTATTTTGTTAAGATAAACAATTTGTACAGAACTTGCATGTTGACTTCACCTATGTTAGGCTCATTTCTGGAGATAGTGATCAGCATGAATATTGTAGACTTGGAGGATTACCTTTAAAAGGCCACTGACTTCATGTCATTTGGTCAAGTGTAGCTCCTTTTAGGTCACTTTTAGTGAGACATGTATAAAAGTGTATCTGGTGTGTTTAGTGATTTTGGCTCATGCAAATGCTTTGAAAATTTGTCCATGCCTTAGACATGATATCAACCACCTCTAGTTAAGAATTCAACTCATGTGCATGAGTGGATTTCTCTGAACTTCAAGTTGAAGTTTTGGACTTAAGGGTGTAGGAAAATTGGGGTGCATTTAGCAAGAATGTAATAAATGACAATTAAGGATAAATACACATTGGATTAATATGAGACTTAGGACCTGGTGTTTTTAGACCAACATTGAGCTATAGTATATTTCCCAGAATTTATTGAAGTCTTAACACAGTACTTGTGGTGTATACCCTTATTGGCACACCAATGTAATAAATGATAATTAAGGATAAATACACCTTGGTTTAATGTGAGACTTAGGACCTGGTGTTTTTAGACCAACATTGAGCTATAGTAATTTTCCCAGAATTTATTGAAGTCTTAACATAATGGTTGTAGTGTAAACTCTTATTGGCACACCACTTGTATTAAATGAATATTATGGACAAATATTACTTGGAAAATTATGAAACTTAGGCATTGCTGTTTTTAGGTCAATAATATACTTCTGTGATTTATTCAGAATTTATAGAGACATGTAGATGGTAGTTGTAGTGCAATCCCTTATTGGCACACCATTTGTATTAAATAGTAATTATGGATAAATACTCCCTGGTAAATTATGAAACCTTGGATTTGGTGTTTTTAGATGATTATTGTGCTAGGTTAATTTTCTCAGAATTTATAGAAACCTGTAGATGGTAGTTATAGTGTAAATCCTTATTGGCACCCCACTCTTATTAGATGGTAAATATGGTCAAATACTCCCTGTAAAATTATGAAACTTAGGCTCTGAAGTTTTTAGGTCAATTTTACGCTACCATGAATTTATCAGAATTTATAGAGGTCTGTAGATGATACTTGTAGTGTAAATCCTTGTTCACACCCCACTCATGTAAAGTAGAAATTGTGGTTAAACAATCTTTGGAAGAATATGGAATGTAGAATTTGAGGTTGTTAGATCATTACTCACTGTGAACCTACGGTAAGAACTTGGAACTCATTGAGACTTGATAGGACCAAGGTTGTGTCTTAAGAGTCAAACCTAGTTCAATCCCACCTTGGTCTGCGAACAGTAGAAACTGAAAACATAAATTCGGACCCCTTCCTTATGGTCACCACCCCTAGAGTTACTAACTCTAAGAGAATTGCAGATGCCCAATTAGGTTGAATGATTAGTCACCAAGGGCAGTCATCGGAAATAAAGACGGGGTGCGTTTAGTAAAACCATCAATTCAAGAATTTGACAAGGATCTATTAGGGGAGGTGAAGGATGACTTAGCAGGAAGAACAAGTTGTGATTAAGAGATAAATCAAGGAAATAATTGGTCACAAGGAATGACATGGTTCGGTGTTCAATAGAACAACGACACATGCCTGCCCGAGTCAAATGGTAATCCACCCTAGGATTTTAGAGCAATTGGAGAGCAAATGGGCATACAAAAATGGGTAGCACCTAAATAAATTAAATATCCTGGAAAGGGGGATTTGGGTTTCAGTCACCATCACATTCGCTAGTACCGTTGCGAGCCTTTCACCGGGTAATCCACGGGAAGTCCAGGATTCACCCCAAGCTTCTAAGATCAACTAATAATAGACAAGAGTAGTAAGTAGGAGAACTTGAAACATAATCTCCCTCCCAAATTTGGGAAGGAATGAAATAAGGACTGGGATAGTCCTGCGAGCGGTAGGCTCGGGTTATAAGGAAGGACTGGGATAGTCCTGCGAGTGGTAGGCTTGGGTTATGAGGAAGGACTGGGATAGTCCTGTGAGCGGTAGGCTCGGGTTATAAGGAAGGACTGAGATAGTCCTGCGAGCGGTAGGCTCGGGTTATAAGGAAGGACTGGGATAGTCCTGCGAGCGGTAGGCTCGGGTTATAAGGAAGGACTGGGATAGTCCTGCGAGCGGTATGCTCGGGTTATAAGGAAGGACTGGGATAGTCTAGCGAGCGGTAGGCTCATAGTTTAAATATAAGACTGGTGTAGTTTAGCGAGCGGTAGGCTCGTAGTTTAAATATAAGACTGGTGTAGTCTAGCGAGCGGTAGGCTTGTAGTTTAAATATAAGACTGGCGTAGTCTAGCGAGCGGTAGGCTCGTGGTTTAAATATAGGACTGGTGTAGTCTAGCGAGCGGTAGGCTCATAGTTTAAATATAAGACTGGTGTAGTCTAGCGAGCGGTAGGCTCATAGTTTAAATATAAGACTGGTGTAGTCTAGCGAGCGGTAGACTCGTAGTTTAAATATAAGACTAGTGTAGTCTAGCAAGCGGTAGGCTCATGGTTTAAATATAAGACTGGTGTAGTATAGTGAGCGGTAGGCTCGTAGTTTAAATATAAGACTGATGTAGTCTGGCGAGCGGTAGGGTCTACTTTATAAATATTGATTTAGAATTGCGAGCTGGAGGCTCAGTAGTAAGGGTTAATACATGTTGCTTGTGTATAAGATGTGGTGGGTCTTCGGTTCTATCTTAGTCGTCACACTGACAGCAGTTCGTTGACTCGGCAGTGCCAGTGGTTTTATTGGGGCCAGGTTGTCTTACTGCGCATCCGACGGGACGGATTCCCTAAACCCTGTCTGGCCAATTCAGTTTAGTACGCAGGAGCTCGTGAGTACCGGGTACCGGTATCACAGTGTACGTTAGGGCCTAGGTCTGGTAGTGTGACTTACCCACCTAGGTGAGGAGACGCCCGCTCCTCTGCCACCGTTTGACCACGACGGGAGGTGCCCGAGAGGTTAGCTACCTTCGAAAAGTGGGAACTAAAGGTCTGTACGTACAGAGTCGTGTGCGTGAGTTGCACCATGGTGTTGCATTGCATTGCATTGCATAGCATATCATACTTGCATAAAATAGAGACCTCATCGTATAAACTAGTATGGGCTCTTTTATACGATGAGTTTACTTCTTGCCAGATCCCTTAGCTTATGTGTTTGTGTGTGTCTACGCATAAGTTAATGTTACTTTCATAGCTGCTCTAGTTTTTTCCTTACTTGCTCTAGTTTTCTTTATAACTACTCTGGTGTACTTTTCTAGCTGCTTAGACTATTTTATAACTGTGTGTATACTCACTTTGACGCTCGTTTATATACTACTCGATTTCCTTGTGGCCCCTTGATTTGTTATGATAGATTTGCTAGAAAGGTGCTTGATGTATATATATACATGTTGTTAGCTATTGATATAATTGCTAGATGTAAATGCTTTTATATACATGTTGTTAGTTATTGGTATATACTTCTAGGTTAGTAATACCCGCTTGTCACCTGCTTTTGATTTACCATTTGATGTCCTCCGCTTCCTCCTCCCGCACGGTGCCTAGGAGTCGCGGGTGGAGGCGGTGAGGAATATGCTGAGTCTTATAGACTGACGGTCGGTGGACCTCATCATTTTAGGGATGATGTGTCGGAATAGCAGGACCTCATTCAGGAGACAGGACAGGAGGACGGGATGAAGCAGAGCAGCCACTACACGTCGTCGCAGCAGCAGCTACAAATTCATGAAGTCAGTGTTTGATAGCTTCCGCATAGATGTAGAGTGAGATGGTTGTTGCACTATATTTGAACATTTACTGGGCGTAAGCCCTTATTCTTTTAGTTCTTTCTCATCGTGGACATTGTAATCATGTATTATGATAAATATATAATGTGATTTTGTGGACTTGTTTCATTTAATACTTCAATTACTGTGATTATGGTTGGCCTGGATGATGATGAATAGACGGCAGGATCGGCGTCTTGTGGCGGAGACCATTGGGTGTAATGGTGTCGCCGCAAGACGGCGGTTCTGGGCAGTAAGACCCGGTTTAAAAGCAAAAAAAAGAGGGTCTTACAATCAATGACAATGGGAAGACCGAATAGTGCTCTTGTATTAACTATATCTTTACATCTCGAGACATACATGGCGAGACATGATTCATAAGAATCACAAAGGAGAGAAGCACAAGACACAAAAAATAAGCTGTCAACGAACTGCCAAAGCAAAGACCGCCAGACCGCACGAACAACCAAGCCGCACGGCTATCCCTGAGGCTGCGTGAACAAAAGCAGGCTTGATGACCTACGAACTGTCAGACCGCAACCACAGACCGCACAACCTGCTGCCTTATTCAACTGTTGAAAACCAAACAATCTGTCCGCACTTCGAGACCGCCTGACCGCGAGGTCGCCTGATCATAGAAGCTTCAGCGAACAGAAAACCAGAACTGTACGAGCTGTCGCCAAACCGCAAACTGAGACCGCCTGACCGTTGAGGTCGCTTGATCGCCAAGTTCACCGCAAATAGCCCAAAGAACTACACCATAGATCACCCAGAGGAAAGTTACTGGCGAGCTGGTTATTCACAACTGGGAAGTGACCAAGGAAGAAGACCGCATCCTGTTGGCCGCTAACCTGCGAACACAACAACCGGTCAAACCGCTTCCAAACCGCGCGACCTCAAATATGAGACCGGCACAACCAACCCAAGTTGAAGTTCTTACAGTTCTCTCTTTTTATAATGACGAGCCCTATACCTCTATTTATAGGCAAGCTGACGGATGTCGTCACCGCCCCAAAATGAGATACACTAACCATCCATCAGGTCGCGAGCGGTCTCAAAGAACAGACCGCCCGACCACAGCACATGGACAACAGATCGTCCAAGGCAAACCCGGCCAGAACAACCACGCAGATCGCGCGGTCTTATATCCTTCAGCAACCCTAACCGACTAGAACAAGTCATCAGAAGCAACTCACGCAAGCTGAGCGGTCACCTGCGGTCTCCCAGAACAGACCACCCACTCCACCTCTCTTCCACTTCAAAAATTCAGCAAGACCAATCGTTCTTGCACCCTATACCTTTTTTAACTCAGGTTTACATGATGCCCTTTATTTTGACATTTTTCAGTCGTTCATGCATCTATGGTTGCGATATCAGTCCTCTTCGAGGGCCTCTCAATCACCTATCCTTTCTCCCACCAAATACACCATTTTCAGGGGCTTCCTTCAAAAATACTTCATTCTTACCCGCCACCCGAGTGATCAATCTGCCTTGCCAGCTTATAAGATCCCGTCAACGAAACCTTCTCAGGGGTTTTCTAACATAACTTCTTTTCTATCCTGCCACCTGAGTGATCAACCTACCATGCCGACTTATGAGAGCCCAGTCAGCGGAACCTTCTCAAGGTCTTTCCAACACAACTTCTTTTCTACCCTACCACAAGATTGGTCAACCTGTCATGTCAGCTTGTGAGAGCTCGGTGAGCGGAACCTTCGCAGGGGCTCTCCAAAACAACTTATTTTCTACCCTGCCACCCAAGTGATCAACCTGTCATGCAAGCTTGTGAGAGCCAGGTCAGTGGAACCTTCTCAGGTACTTTCCAAAACAACTTTGTTTCTACCCTGCCACCCGAGTGATCAACCTGCCCTGCCGGCTTGTCATAGCTCGTCAGCGGAACCTTCTCCGGGGCTTTCCAAAACAACTTTTTTTTCTACCCTACCACCTGAGTGATCAACCTACCGTACATGCTTGTGAGAGCCCGGTCAGGGGAACCTTCTCAGGGGCTTTCCAAAACAACTTATTTTCTACTCTGCCACCCGGGTGATCAACTTGCCCTGCCGGCTTGTGAGAGCCCGGTCAGTGGAACCTTCTCAGGGGCTTTCTAAAACAAATTCTTTTCTACCCTACCACCCGAGTGATCAACCCGTCGTGCTATCTTGTGAGAGTCCGGTCAGCGGAACCTTCTCAAAGGCTTTCCAACATATCTTCTTTACTACTCTGCCACCTGAGTGATAAATCTCCCACGCCAGCTTGTGAGAGCCTGATCAGCGGAACCTTCTCAGGGGCATTCCAATATAACTTCTTTTCTACACTGCCACCCGAGTGATCAACCTGTCATGCCAGCTTGTGAGAGCCCGGTCAGTGTAACCTTCTCATGGGTTTTCCAAAATAACTTCTTTTCCACCCTACCACCTGAGTGATCAACCTACCCTAACGGCTTGTGAGAGCTCAGTCACCGGAACCTTCTCAGGGGCTTTCAAACATATCTTCTTTCTACCCTGCCACCAGAGTGATCAACATGCCCTACCGTCTTATGAGATCCCAATCAGCGGAACCTTCTCAGGGGCTTTTAAAAACAACTTCTTTTCTACCATGCCACCCGAGTGATCAACCTGACCTGTCAACTTATGAGAGCGCGGTCAGCGGAACCTACCTAGGGACTCATTTCCAACCAGAATCATTTCATTTTTCTCTAGTAGGGAACCTCCTAGTAGATCACACCATAGTCCAGCAGATCAGAAATAAAATTAATCACAAGGAAGAGTTTGCTGAGATAAAACTTACAGTTTATCAAGCCCGACACCAAGGGCGACTTCCACATTCTCGGAGTGGATCTCCTTCTCCTCTACCTCCTCTGCTGCTTCCATCCTAGCCATGTCTTCCATCACCCTGTCGACCTCTTCTACTTCCTCCTTCCACGAGATGGTGTTGACAGTCATGACATAGCACTATCTAGCCACCCTGAGGTCTCCCCTGACCTAGATCTGGACTCCTCCGATGTTGTACATCAAGCACTGGTGGTAGAAGGAAGGCATGCACCGGAAGCGTTGATGAGGGGTCGCACAAATGGAGTTGTAGCTGCTCGGGGCATCCACAATGACGAGACGACAGATCTTTGATGTCCCCCCCCCCCCCCAAATTTGCAAGGAACTCGACACCTCCCTCCACTTCCTTCCTCTCTCCGGAGAACCGAAAGAGAGGACCATCCGAGGCAAGTACCCTCTTCACCTCCACCTTCATCTCACTGAAGGCTTTCTTGAATATCACGTTACAGAACTCCCGTTGTCCACCAGGATTCTGGAAATAGTGAAGTTCTCGATCGCTGTCTGGATCATCAACGCATCGCAAAATGGGTCTTCATGCTCCGGCATGTCCTTCGCTGAGAAGGCGATCTTCTCCTATGGGGTGTTAGGTTTTGGAGGTTAGAGCGACACTCTGATGGTGAACGGCATGGAGGCTCCCCTTTCAGATGGCCTCGATACCTACCCATCCATGGATCACTTTGATCCCTCCTCGGGTACCCACGTCGACCCGGTCTTCACACTGGTCTTCCGCCTCTGCTCCTTCTCATCCTACTCTCTTGATCTGTATCTGCGGTTAATGCCCCCTCGAGCTTTCACTCCTCTTAACTCCAAGAATTCTAGGAAGGTGGTAGTCGCGTAAGCTTCCTCCAGGTGGAAGTCACAGTAGAGCAACGCCATCCTCCCCCCCCCCCCCCCCCCCCCCCCCCTTGGAATGGCCTCGGACCCGGTCGCCACCCTGGTGGGTTGAACCGTCCTTGCCCCGCCTGGAAGTTTCCCCCTCCTTGGGGCCTCCACCTTGGACAAATCCTCATCCTTGACCCTGAGGAGGTCCTCCAGTCGGCCTCCAGATTGACTGGCGGCTGAAACCTCCCTCCTGGCTCCTGCCCCAGGGGGTTCTTGGAACCCCTGCTTCCTCGACTCTTCTCTTCTTCTTACCTCCTGCTATTGGGATTCTCCTGGTGCCTTTGCCTCGCTTTTTCCCATGTTGGACAACTTCGACACGAATGCGGGATTCGTAGCCTCGCACTCGATTTCCCTCCCCGCTCGGTCGACCAGCTCATTGAAAGAGAGGGGGTCCCAGGCTAGATCCATCCTGAACAACCCATTATGCAGCCCAATGGTGAGGGCAAGCTGCAAGGTGTGCCCAGGCACTTCCTGGACCAAAAGAATCTCCTCTTGGAAACGATCCACATAGCTTCTCAGCGACTCCTCAGCCCCTTGCTTGATCAGGAAGAGAGCCTCAACTCCCTTCTTCCTCTTCTTGAATGTTGAGAAGTGCAGCAGGAAACTCCGACGCAGGTCTTCAAAGCTATATATCATCCATGAAGGAAGCTGATGGAACCAATCCCTCGTCTTCCCCTTGAACGTGATGGCGAACAGTGGTTGATGTGAATGTCATGGTTACGAACCATCGTTTAGCACATGAACGTCGCTACTTCCTTCCATGTTGGCTCTCATGCCGCCAGGCGAGTACATTTGGCACAGTGGCAGCGGACGTGAGCGTCGTGGTTACGAACCATCATTCATGAATGCATGAACTCATCTAAGGAACTACATCCATTTTATGTATAAAATTAAAAAAAAAATCTCGGTGGCAGTCATAACCGTTATGTCAACACATTCATGACGGTAGTATTTTTGTTTAAACTCACGGAGCAAAAATATCGCATCAAATAGACGACGGTTCGTAACCACTGCATTCACAACCGCCACTACCGTGCCAAATGAACCATCAGTCTCATCATCATGCCTAGAACCAGTTACATGGTCAAACTTATAACCGGCCATCTCAAGCTGAATGCGATGTTGCCAAGCTGATGGTTGACAACATGGATAATATAAAGAAATAAAGACATAAGTACATGAAGCAGACGATAGGAGACACGTTTTCAACGAAGGCAAAAAAAGAAAAATAATGTGACGGTAGGCATGCAAGCCGATGCGGAAATGAATGATGAACATGGATTAGTTGGTGAAAATGACATTTCTTTTCAAAGCAATGAAACAAACAGTACAAGAAAATGCATTGTTATTTTCAATGTTATCTTACCTTTTAATGTTTATATATACAAACAGGTAGAGCAAGTGCAATACTGTGTTCACACTTGCAAAAATTGCTCGTCTGTATGTACATACATACATGTAAATTATATTAAAAGTTCATTAAACAAGTTCATAATCCTCATATATGACTATCAAAAATTTCTGGGTCCAATCTTTATAGGCTCAGAATTTTTTTCCTAGACCGCTTAAAACTACTCAAATAGCTGAGGCTTAAGAAAAACTACTCAAATAGCTGAGGCTTAAGAAAAATGAGGGCGTATTCATTTTCTAATTTAGGCTCCGTTTGGGAGAACTTATTTTCACCGGTCAAGCGGTTACGACCGCATGAACCGGACTTTAATTATGGTCCGGTTCATGCGGTCGTAACCGCTTGACCGATGAAAATAAGTCCCCACAAACATTTAAATATAGTTTCAAATCAACCTATTATTGAGTTAACAAGAAATGTATACAACTTAATTTCTTCACCTATAACAACGAGCACCTTCACATTCAATGGTACTATCAAGGCCACGCAAGAGGCCGTGCACAACTAGTTAGTATAAATTAAAACATAGTGAAATTTTTGTGCAGCTTAATTACTATTTAATCTAAATTAAACAGTTGATGTGAAGCATTAAATTACTTAGAGACCGTTCGGCGCGCATAAATTGACTTTCTCAAATTAGCTTTCTGAAATTGACTTTGAACTAAAAATCAATATATACAGGAATTTGCGTTGTGCCTGACATTTTGGAATTAAAATTTTAAAATACATAATTCTTAAAATTGAACTATTTAGATAAAATACTAATAATAGCTAAAGATTCTAATTCATAAGCATTGTCCATAAAAACAAAAAAAAATAGAAATGGCAAACGATCTAGATCAAAGTGCATCGTCCATAAATAAAGAGACCAAACATCAACATAGTATCTAGGAATGTAATCCATAACTACCACAACTACATCAAGAGTAGCTGCAACTGCTGACTTTATAATAATATCTCTCTTACATTCATTTTGCAGCTCTAAATTATCTATGACAGACTACCTAAAAGCTCCAAAAGTTCAGATGTTACCAAAATAGAGATCGAACGAAGATGATGCAAAAAAACATGAATCCAACGGATTAAAAAAACAGTTGCAACACTCTTGCAAGCAGAACCATGCAGAATAATAGTTCAACCAATAAAAATCATCACACATAAAGCATGAGATCAATAGAGCAATCAACTTTCTTGAAACTTGATGAAATTTAAGTAAACAACTTCAGAATGACACCAAAACATACTGTAGCAATTTGAAACAAATCTGGGATAAAACACGGTTGAGATCTATACAGCATTGACACATTGATTAAGCTTCCAAATTGCAACTAATTCCCTACTCCCCTTCCTTACAAACACAAATATTGCATAATACCCCAAACAAAGCATATACATCATATAATCTGTGACTGCAGATATATCATTATCTAATCTCTGATTTTATCGAGGAGAAAAATCTCTAGATTAGCATATAAAGTTGAAAAATCTATAGATTAGCATATAAAGTAGAAAAATCTATAGATTAGCATATAAAGTAGAAAAATCTATAGATTAGCATATAAAGTAGAAAAATCTATAGATTAGCATATAAAGTAGAAAAATCAAAGCATTGTTATGTTAATAGAGCAGAAAATCCAAATTTCCTGGACAGCATATAATCCAAATTTCCTGGACCAAAACAAAGCCAAGACAGCATATAGAGCAGAAAAATCAAGCATTATTATGTTTCAACAAAATTTCAGATTTAAGTCAGATCCAACAAATTTAAGGAAAAAATCAGATCTTGCAAAACTTTTGAAATTTTGTTGAATCAAACACAATTCCTCTGGAATGGCAAAATTACGAGATCCAACAAAAATTCTGAATCTGGTAAAATTACGAAATTTCATATCCAACAAAAACAGATAATTTCAGATCTGGCAGAAAATTTTAAAGAAAAAAAGTAGGAAGAGGGGGGGGGGGGGGGGGGGGGGGGGGGGGGGGGGGGGGGGGGGGGGGGGGGGGGGGGG
>JAWHQI010002095.1:0-46261 GCA_033032865.1 Dactylorhiza incarnata
AACTGAATTTTTTGAAGAGAGATTCTAAGAACTCTTTTACACATTTGAAAATGAAATAAGAGTAAGAAGAAAAGTAGAAGAAGTAATTGAAACAAGAAAGAATCTTCTTCCTAGCAAGAAGATTAGAAGCACAAGAAATAATGAATGAATCTCTCTTCTATAGTGAGAAGGAGATTGTAGGCCTTTTTCTATATCAATGAGAGCTTTCAGAAATTGCAGCAGTATTGCTTCAGAAGAAGGGAGAGAGAGGGCTTGTTATTTGCTGCAGCACACTTTCACTTCTCTCAGATTTTCTCACTTTTCACTTGGGAGCTTTTCCTCTTTTTCAAATGGATGGAGTGGATCACTTCTCGTTTTCTCTCTGCCGACTTCCCTCTTATTTATAGCTCTGTTTATTCAAAGAATACAATAGGAGAATAATCAATTAGCAGACAGAGAAATAGTAAGAGAAAAAAGATTCCATAATCAATATTTCTGTAGAAGGAAAGAGATCATTCTGATTTCAAATAATATCCATTATAAACATAATCAATTTAGCCAAGAATCATTTAGAAGGAAAGACTGATTCAAAACGGCTAAAAAAGAATAATATCATTCCATAATTTCAGATCTACAGATAGAAGGAAAGAGATCTGGTGTGTTTTTAATTTGACATAGAAATCGACGTACGTCGATTACTATTCGACGGAAGCGTCGATTTCAGACTGACTGGACGTCGAGAGGAGAATATGGAAGGTGCGTCGACTAAGGTGCGTCGACTTCACTAGATACGTTGACTAAAAGTTAGAGTTACATCGACATAGGTTACGTCGAATTCTGTCTGGAGTTACTTCGACTCATTCTGAGAGGAACGTCGACTACACTTCGACGTTGCGTCGAATACTATTCGACGCATATTTACTTAGACTAATTTTTCATTCTTAGAATTTATATTCTACTCATTTTTAGGGGTTAAGATAAATCATTTCCCCAACAATCTCCCCCTATTTGTCTTAACCCTACTCAGGGAGAAATTGTATCAGCTTTTAATCAACACAGCAAGGCATGTATATAGAAAAGAAATATGTTAAGTACTCAGAAGGAAGTAGAGAAAGAAATCATGTAACATATAAGTATCTTTCACAAGATTTAAACTAAGAACTTCTTGTTATACATGAAGTTGACAAAGGCAGAGTAAAGTTTCTTAGATAAATTTTCAATAGCTTCAAAAATGTAGGGCCTGGCTTTATCAGGATGCTCCTGAACATTTCTGATAATTGTATGCAGCTTTGTCAGGATCTTTTCAGCGTCAGGAAGGGTGTCATTTATGGAATTGCCCTTGCTAATGATAATTGCTTCCTTTTCATCAATCATTTCAATTGTAATGCTATGAGGTTTTCTTTTGTGTAGATTTGGGCTCAGATGGTTCCTTGTTGTCACCTTGGGCCTATATTTTCTCTTCTTCTCCGATTCTTGTTTCTCAGGGATCTCAGACACTTTTCCTTTCCCTTTCCAGGGTGAACTATGCCATTTGTCTAATCCTACTGGTTTTTTAGGCTTTTTATAGGGAATATAGATATCTTCTGGACACCCTACACTCCTTTTGTGCTTTTGTCCTTTGTCTAGGATAAGCCCTGCCTGAGGATTTTTCTTCTGATATGCTTCAACATCAAACAATTTTTTTGGAAGTTTGATGAAGATTCAGCAAGAATCTGTTCTTTGGTCATCCCCTTCTTGATCTTTTCCATCCAGATATTCCTCTTATCCTCTGTCTCTTTCATTGCTGCTTCAAATTCATACAACTCTCTTTCTCTTATTTCTTCATGCCTCTTTTCATGTCAGGACTGTTAGGAGTGATATTAGGCATTCTTCGAACCTTTTTATCTCCTCAACAACCTTTCTGTATTTCTTTTCCTTTGCATAGTCTTTCCTTTCTTCTTTGGAGAACTTTTGCCAATGAGGGATGGCTTCTCTTCTTCTTTTCATTTGTCCTCTTGGTCTTTCCCTAGGTAGAATTTGTGGAGGTAAAGGTAGTAGATGAGGTAGAGAAGGAGGTTGAAGTGGTGGAAGAGGCAGAGGTGGAGATGTAGTTTTCTCTTTAGAGGGAGAAGGAGGAGAAGGAACTTTTGTAGGAGAGGGAATTTGTTCTGTAACAGGAGGCAGAATGTCCTTTGTTGGAGTAGACTGTGCTGAGGAATGTTTTTCTCCTTCAACCTCTTCTGAAGGAATATCCTCAGTAGGGGTGTCTTGAGTTTGATATAGCTAGCAGAGAAGCCAGGAGAGTGATGCTGATATTCTTCCACACACAAGGGTGCCTCAATCTAGACTTGCCCTTTTAGGTCATCAAAAGTAGATGTTTCTTCCTCCCCTGGACTTCTGTATTTTGTACTGCAACAATCTCCCCCTGAACATATGGGGCATCTACTCTGAATGTTGAATCCACAGCATGGTCTCCTTCTGTATGGTAGGAGGAGGATTCACCAAAGTGTTTGTTGAAGGTATAATCAGAGTGATTGGAGAAGATTTGAGCCTATGGTAAAAGAAAAAATGAAGTTGGTTTAATACTTAGAGGTAGTATTTAGAGATTGGAGAAGAGTTAGCCCTGAGCTTTAAGAGAATATAGAACCTGAATAGGGGGTTTCTGGAGCAACTCTCCCCTGGTTTATATCCTGCAGAAAGGATTTAAACCCTTTTGGCGACAGAGGTTGTTCTTGAAGAAAAACATGAAGCTCAGGAAGAGAAGCAGACAGGTTGGCCAGTTTGGCTTCACAGGTAGTTAGCATGGCGGCACACTCGTTTGAGAAGTTGTTCAGTTGTGCCTGAAATTCATTCACGAGTTGTTCTAGAGCATCGTTTATTGCTTGGATGACGACAGATTGAACAGGAGTCGGCGCCATTGATGCAGGTAGAAAGATAGAATATGAAGTTTGTTGGCGGTTTGGGAGAGTATGAGTTTATGAAATATGAGGTATTATTTAAAGTAGGTGAGATGTCGAAAAGGAAACAGAAATCGAGGTATATTAGGTAAACCAATCGTCAAAAGAGGAAGGAAAGATTTGTTTCCAGTTTTATCATGAAGTCAACGCATACATTGATATGGAGTCGACGCTCCGTCGAGTTTTTGTCAGCCTAGTGACCTGTCGACGTGTTCGCAGATTTGCGTCGATATTAAGTCGACAGCACGTCGAGAAGGGATCGATGTATCTTTGTTTGTTAAGAATCAATGCTAGCATTGAGTTCTTTTCGACGGTGCGTCGATAGGTAATCGACGTACCTTCAAGTGCTCTCTTAGTTTTCCTGACTTCTTTTAGATTTGCCCCAACAATGATGTTTACAAGCTTCCATCTAGCATTCCTAAGGTGTTAATGAAGTAAGTATGCTTAGTTTCATCCAAGGGTTTGGTGAAAATGTCTGCCCTTTGGCTATCAGTAGGAATATATTCTAAGGTTATCTTGCCTTTTTCCACATTGCCTCTAAGAAAGTGATGTCTGGTTTCTATATGTTTGGTTCTACTATGAAGGACTGGGTTGGATGCTATGGATATAGCACTAGAACTATCACAATAGATTTTAGAGTTTTTGACTTCCAGTTTATAGTCAAGAAGCTGATTTTACATCCATAGGATTTGTGAACAACAGCTCCCAGCAGCTATATATTCAGCTTCAGCTGTTGAGGTTGAGACTGAGGTTTGTTTCTTACTGAACCATGATATTAATCTGTCACCTAGGAATTGGCAAGTACCAAATGTGCTTTTTCTATCAACCCTACAACCAGCATAGTCTGCATTTGAGAAACCTGTTAATTCAAAGTTGGTTTCTGCTGAGTACCATAGACCTAGTTCAGATGTTCCCTTTAGATATCTAAGAATTCTTTTTACAAAGGAGAGATGGGATTCTTTTGGATCAACCTGAAATCTAGTACATATGCAGGTGGCAAACATAATGTCAGGTCTGCTAGCTGCTAGATAGAGAAGGGATCCTATGATTGCCCTATAGGTCTTTTGATCTACTGATTTTCCCTTATCATCCTTTTCTATGATGGCATTAGTTGCCATAGGTGTCTTCATGGTAGATGATGATTCCATACAAACTTTTTGATTAGCTCTTTAGTGTATTTAGATTGTGAGATAAAGATCCCCTCACTGCTTTGTTTTACTTGTAGTCCTAAGAAAAAAGAGAGTTCTCCTATATTACTCATTTCAAATTTAGATTGCATTAGATTATCAAATCTTTTATAGAATTTGGGATGGGTTGAGCCAAAGATGATGTCATCTACATAGATTTGAACAAGTAGGAGTTTATTCTTGTGTGTTCTAGTAAAAAGTGTTTTATCTACTTTACCTCTTTCAAAGAATTTTCTATCAGGAAGTTGGAGAGAGTTTCATACCAAGCTCTAGATGCTTGCTTAAGACCATAAAGAGCTTTGTTAAGTCTATAAACAAAGTTAGGAGAGGAGGGATTGATAAAACCTGGTGGTTGCTCTACATACACCTCTTCTTGAAGGTCACGATTCAGAAAAGCACTCTTGACATCCATCTAGTAGACTTTCATCTTCATGAAAGCTGCATAGGCAAGAAAGAGTCTGATTGCTTCCAATCTGGCTATTAGAGCAAAGGTTTGGTTGTAGTCTATTCCTTCTTCTTGTCTGTATCCTTGTGCTACAAGTCTTGCCTTGTTCCTGATAATTACTCCAGTGGAATCTAGTTTGTTTCTGTATACCCACTTTGTACCAATAACTGGGTAGTTTCTTGGTCTCTCAACTAAGTTCCATACTTTGCTTCTCTCAAATTGGCTTAGTTCTTCTTGCATGGCTATGATCCAGTGAGGATCACAATTTGCTTCTTCAAACTTCTTTGGTTCAACTTGTGATAAGAAGCATTGGAGCATCATCCCACTAGATACTTGGTGTCTTGTTCTTACTCCAGTATTGGGGTCTCCAATTACTTGGGATTGAGGATGATTTTTCATATTGATCCCTGTCCTGCTTGGATTTGTCAGATGCTCTTCTTCCTCATTAACAATGGGATCATTGTCCAACTGTTCCTCATGAACCATGTTCTCTTGTGGGAGTTGGTTTTGATTGCTCTTCTCTGAACCTTCTTCATCTTCTTGTTCAGACTCCTCACTTGGTTCCTGTAGCTGGTTTTCTTTCCCAGTGTCTGTGTTCTTTAGAGTCAGATGTTTAAGCTGAGTCTCTATGCTGCTGTTTTCCTGTGGAAAAGGACTGGTGGAAGTTTCCTCCCCCTTAAACAACATGTTAGTTTCATCAAATATAATGTGCATGGATTCTTCAATTCTGAGAGTTTCCTGTTATAGCATCTATAACCTTTACTAGATGATGAGTACCCCAGAAATATTCCATCATCAGACATCTTGTCAAACTTGGCAAGATGATCTTTCCCATTATTTAGAATAAAGCAAGCACATCCAAAAAATTTAAAGTATTTAACAATGGGTGTTTTTCCCTTCAGGAGCTCATATGGAGTTTTTGACTTAGTTTTATGTATGAGGCTTCTATTTAGAACATAGTTTTGCAGTGTTGACTGCTTCAGCCCAGAAGGATTTTGGTAATCCTGATTCTGCAAGCAAGGTCCTTCCTGATTCTATTAAGGTTCTATTCTTTCTTTCAGCAACTCCATTTTGTTGAGGAGTTCTAGGTGCTGAGAAGCTTTGTTTGATACCTACATCCTCACAGAAACTACAGATTAACTGATTTTCAAATTCAGTCCCATGATCACTTCTGATTATGGAAACATGAGTATTGAATTTAGATTGAATCTGTCTTATGAATCTTGAGAGAATCTTGTGGTTTCAGACTTAGCCCTTAGAAAGAATACCTAGCTAAATTTAGAATAGTCATACACAATGACTAGGGTATAAGACTTTCCACCTAAGCTCTGAGTGGATATGGGACCAAAGAGATCCATGTGCAGTAGGTAGAGAATCCTGGAGGAGTCATCCTTACCAATTGGTTTGAAGGATGATTTGGTCTATTTTCCTAGTTGGCAAGGTCTACATGGAGAATCCTTAGAGTACCTAACCTTTGGTAGGCCTCTGACTAGGTTATTCTTGCTAGTTTACTAATGGTTTTGTAGTTTAGATGGTGCAGTCTCCTATGCCATAATTCACTTTAATCAATAATATTGTTGAACAAACAAACTTTTGTGGGTGTGGAGCTAAAGTCTACTATATATACTTTCCCTTTTCTAATTCCACTGAGTACTATGTCACCAGTCTTGACATCAATAATATGGCAAAACAGTGTGGTGAATTTTACCTCATACTTACCACTGTCACATATCTCACTTATACTTATCAGATTGTGCTTCAGTCCTTTGACTACTGCCACATTCTTGAAGGTAACTTTCCCTTCTTTGAAATATCCAAAGCCCCTGGTTTGCCCACAGCTAGAGTCTCCAAAGTCACTGATGGTCCATGTCTATCTTCAAAGTTGGTTAATAGATTGTTGTACCCTGTCATGTGCATAGAGCATCCACTATCCAAGTACCACACCAGCCTGAATGTGTGATACATCTGCACATAAGATGTTAAACATTAGTTTGGACCCTTCTAAGCTGGGTCCCTTCCTCCCAACAGAAAAAGGTTCAACGAAAGAGTAAGTTGGTTTTTCAGAGTACCCTTTCTTCTTTAGGAGTGTTGGCTTATCATACCAACAGTCTTTAGTAATATTGCAGAAATAGTATTCATAATAAAAAGAAATGGATTGAGAAGACTCTTTGGAAAAGGAGATATTTCTGTTAAATTGGTTGCGTCGATATGAATTCGACGTATGTTTAAGGTTGCGTCGAGTCGAAGTCGACGCTTCCTTCATTCTGTGTTCTCTTTTAGTCAAAGCATAGGAGAGGTTGCGTTGATTGGAAATCGATGTATTATTTGAGTTGCGTTGAGTAGAATTCGACGCACGTCGATAGTGATTCGATGCAAGTTTGTTTCTTTTCAGAGGATGTTTACCTAGGATTCCTTCATTGCATACATAGTGAAATTATTTTTATTAAAACAGTAGTTGTTTCTGGATTGTCTTGTGATTCTTCTCCTATGAGATTATTCTTCCTAGTGAAGTGGATAGGATGTCTCCAGACAAGTTTGCTGGGTGACTGAGGTCTGAGTTCTAAATCAGTATTAAACTCTAGTTGTCTAAATCTATCAGTGAGATTTTCAGAGATTTTCTTTAGTTTTTAACTTCTGCCATTTAGAGAATCTTCAAAGGCTTTTGCCTTTGCTAGCTCATTTTTCAGTGTTTGATTTTCAGTATTTATTTTATCTAGTTGCTCCTCTGATCTAGAGAGTTCTTGACTGAGCTCATAGTTTTATATTGTGTACCCATTTGTTTGATATTGTTCAATTCATTTCTTAGTTCTTTTATTTCCTTTTCATATTTGACTTGATCTAAACAACATTGTTTGAAATTATTTTTGAAATCAGTAGAAGAGAAATCTATATCATCAAATATATTTACCAGAGAGTTATCTTCAGGCTTCTCAGTATCCATCAAACAGGTTTCCTCTTGCTTAGCCTCTTCTTGATCATTTTCAGATGATATACTTCCTTCAGATTCTGAATCACTCCATGATTGAGCAATGAATCCTTTCTCTTTCTTCTTCTTCTTTAGATCTGTTCTTTTCAGATTTTTCTTGTTGCTGATCTCTTTAGGACATTCATGTGCAATGTGTCCAGGTTTCCTGCAAGAGTAACATATAATCTCTTTAGTAGGAGTTTTATCATACCTGGTTTTTGAATCTCTCCTTCTGGATCCTTCTGTTTTGATCCACTTCTTGAACCTTCTGGCCAGTAGACTGATTAGCTCCTCATCACTTGTAGAGGGTTCACCTGTAGTAGCTTTTAAAGAAATACTCTTTTCCTTTGAGAGTGAAGGAGTCTTTACTTTCTGTTCTTTCTCAGCTCTTGTTTTCAACAACTATACATAGGATCTTAATTTACCCAACAGAACATCTGTTGAGATTTCATTTTGGTATCTGGAGTCTCTAATTGGCCAAATTCTTGAGTCCCAAGAGCTAAGGAAGCAAGTTAGCAATTTGTCATTTATCTCCGTGAGAGATATGTCCTTCTCAAGTGTTCTTAACTCATTTATTTTGAGGCTGAATCTAGCATACATGTTAGCAACACTTTCACTGTCTTTCTTCTGGAAGTTTTCATATTGAGAGATGAGTAATGCCTTTCTATCTTTTCTCTCATCAGCACTCCCTTCTACCATCTAAGTGAGAGCTTCCCATATTTCCTTAGCTGACTCACATTCAGCAATCTTTTGGAAGGTTTCATCTGAGAGGGTTGAGACTAAGATGTTCATAGCCTTGGCATCACATGCATGAGGTTTCTTTTCTTCATCTGTCCATTCAACTTTTGGAGCAAGTGTTTTGTGACCTTTCCACTTGAGTCCTTCTTGAATGGCTTGGGAGGACCTGTCATAATAACATCAAATAATTCTCCATCAATAGAGTTTAGATAAATTTTAATTCTTGTTTTCCGAAGTGCAAACTTTTCAAGGTTGCAAATTGGTGGTCTGGTGAAAGCATAATCTTTGATTTGTGCCATAAAAAATAGTTTTAGAAATATATATATAAATATGAGGTAGGATGTTTTTGATCAAGGAGTTACCCCTTTTGATCAACCTAGCTCTGATACCAATTGAAGGTGCACAGTTAACCACACTAGAATTCTCTAGAGGGGGGTGAATAGAGATTTAAAAAATACTTTGTGCAAAATTATGTGTGTGTGTAATAATCACAGAGTTAAGCTTCCCACACACCAACAAGAATTAAGCAAAATAGCAAAAAGAAAATCACAGCACAACACAAAGAAATATAGTGGTTCCCCAAACTTTGGGTAGTCCACTCTTCTACCCCCTTGGTAGGAATTCACTATCTTGCACTGAGTCTTTTGATAAGGAGACTCTTAGAACCAGCCTGAGTCTTTTGATAAGGAGACTCTTAGAACCAGTACAACTGAATTTTTTGAAGAGAGATTCTAAAAACTCTTTTACACAATTTGAAAATGAAATAAGAGTAAGAAGAAGAAGTAGAAGAAGTAATTGAAACAAGAAAGAATCTTCTTCCTAGCAAGAAGATTAGAAGCACAAGAAATAGTGAATGAAATCTCTCTTCTATATTGAGAAGGAGATTGTAGGTCATTTTCTTTATCAATGAGAGCTTTCAGAAATTGCAGCAGTATGGCTTCATAAGAAGGAGAAGAAGAGGGCTTGTTGTTTGCTGCAGCACACTTTCACTTCTCTCAGATTTTCTCACTTTTCACTTGGGAGCTTTTCCTCTTTTTCAAATGGATGGAGTGGATCACTTCTCATTTTCTTCTCTTCCGACTTCCCTCTTATTTATAGCTCTGTTTATTCAAAGAATACTATAGGAGAATAATCAATTAGGTGACAGAGAAATAGTAAGAGAAAAAAAGATTCCATAATCAATATTTCTGTAGAAGGAAAGAGATAATTCTGATTTCAAATAATATCCATAATAAACTTAATCAATTTAGCCAAGATTCATTTAGAAGGAAAGACTGATTCAAAACGGCTAGAAAAGAATAATATCATTCCATAAATTTCAGATCTACAGATAGAAGGAAAGAGATCTGGCGTGTTTTTGAATTTGACATAAAAATCGACGTACGTCGATTACTATTCGACGGAAGCGTCGATTTCAGACGGACTGGACGTCGAGAGGAGAATATGGAAGGTGCGTCTACTTCACTAGATACGTCGACTAGAAGTCAGAGTTACGTAGACATAGGTTACATCGAATTCTGTCTGGAGTTACTTCGACTCATTCTGAGAGGAACGTCGACTACAATTCGACGTTGCGTCGAATACTATTCGACACATATTTACTTAGACTAATTTTTCATTCTTAGAATTTATATTCTACTCATTTTTAGGGGTTAAGATAAATTATTTCCCCAACAATCTCTCTTTTCCTTTGCTGTCTATTTCCTGTACAGCAAATATGTAAAGTATGTGTTTTTGATCTGTCGTGAAGACTTGTATAAAATCTGCTGTATATCTTCTGCCTTTTCAGTTTTCAAATATTTGACAACCATTAAATGCACATCCCTTATATTAAGGAAAATAATATATCTAAGAAGATATTCTGGGAACAGTACAGCTGCACGCCATAAATCTCTTTCCTTTTTCACGATTTGTCCTTTTCTGCTGGAATTGTCAACGACTATAACTTAAATAATAAAGAAAATATATTTCCTTACTTGATCTGAAGAAAAGAGCCGTTGCTGTAGTCGATCTGAGTTCAGAGAATATAATATTCTGAAATAAATCTACACTTTAAATAATATTTCTTCGATCTGAATAAAATTCGTCGAACTCAGATTCGTCGACCTCATGATTTTCGTCAATATTTACTTTGTCGACCTCAAAGGAATAATTAATTTTGTTGATCTGTGAGAATTTTCGTCGAACTGAACATATTCGTCAAACTCAAATTCGTCGAGCTCAAGAATTCGTCGACCGCTGAGCCTGGATAAAATCGTCGACCGCTGTGCTTGAGCAAAAACGTATAGCGCTGCACTTAGACAAATTCTTTGACCGCTGAGATGGGTTCGTCGATCGCTGAGAACAATCATGTTCATCGAACGCAGATAACTTGCCATTCATCGAACGCAGCTCGCCATTCGTCGAACGCAGCTAGCCATTCGTCGAACTCAGAATCTGAATGAAATTTCTAATTCTAACAGCCAAATCTCTTGACCCATAAACTATACATTGGGGTCAACTTGTCCTTAGTCAACATATAGTGATCCTAGACCAAATTAAAAATAGGGTTGTTCCAACAGTTTTACTCTGCAATATTTCTGCACATGATGTAATCCCAAAGCAGCAATTACAGATAATGGGTGTTCTAGTTGTGAACAAAAGAATCAATTGGTGGAAGTGTTTATTAAAGTTAATTGGACACAAGTATGCCCCAATGAGAATGCTTATATGAGGGTCATGAGCCAAATTTTACTTCACCAATATCCAGCAGTATGCAAATAAAAAGGAGTGCTCATTCCTCCTGGTAAGAGAATAAATATTGGCATCTTTTCCAGGTGGACCAGGCAGATTCTGAAGCCTAGTCAAGCTCTAACCCCTCCTCCACCATCTCCACCTCCAGCACCAACCTCTCAAGATCTTGATAATTATAATGCTCCAACTTAAGATCTCCATTCAAGTCCACCTAATACAACTCCAGAAACCACACCACAGATTCCTCTCCAACCACAATAACAACAACAATCCACCGCCATCTCAGTTGAAAATCTTCCAGACATCAATTCTACTCCTCTACCACAATCTCTCTCAACTCCAGAAGACAATCAAGCACAATCCCCTATTCACCAAAATTTCATAGCCTTCAATGAAGATTCCACAGCTCCACTTGACACACCTCCTATCATCCACAATCTAACAAATATCAATGACACTACAATAGGAATTCCTCCAGTTATCATCTCCAACACACCAGTTGACACACCCTCTGCCTCTACACCTCCCTCATTTGATATGGAACAAATTATATCCAAAGTAGTAGGACTGGCTACTGGCACATTTGCTGACTTGCTGGCCACTCAAGCCAGAAAGTTCAATTTGAAAACTCACAGATGGAGAGTGAACTGAAGGAATCAAAAGAGTCTCTCCTGTCCCTCAAAGCATTTTTGTCCTCCTCTATGATATCTGAAAGTGGAGGTTAGATATTAAATTAACTCTAGAGGGGGGAGGGTGAATAGAGTTTAAAACTTTTCCCTTAGTTTTATTTGCGGAATTAAAAATACTGATATAAGTATATGTGTATAGAGTGTTTTATAAAAACTAAAAAAAACAAATAATGAAATCAGCACAACAACAAAACACAGAAATTCACAGCACAGAAGACACAAGGAATTTTATAGTTGTTCCCCAATAACCTGGGTACGTCTACTCTTCTACCACTTGGTAGGATCCACTAGGAGGTTTGATCAGGTGCCCTCACACCAAGGTGATTTTGTTCAGGTGTCCACACACCACAGAGCTTTTGATCAGGTGCTCAAAACGAACAGGATTTTTTGATCAGGTGTCTTGCCACCAAGGATGTCAACTTTTGAAATGAGTTTTAACCCTGTATAAGATGGGATAGAGAGGGGTTTAGATGTTCTTCTCTGTCAAGATGCTGAGAGAAGACTCTAGTGGATGTTGATGTAGAAAAGAACTCCTCTGTCTGATATGAAATGTTTGACAGTTGATTGGCTGGAGCATGTCTTGAAGAAATAATCTTCCTGTAGAAGATGAATCTGAGAGACAAGAATGCTTCTCAAATTGTTGTTGCTCTTTTGAAGATCTAAAAACTTGCAGCAAATGACTGAGAGAAGAATGTTGAAGATGTTCTCAGTGTGTAAGAGCTGCTGGAGGAGGAAGATGAAGATCTGTGTAGCTGTTGTTCTTCTTCTTCTTCCTATCTCCTTTTCTTTCTTTCTTTTTCCTCTATGTTTTCTGTACAGCAAAAACTGTAAAATGTATTCTGTATATTTCTTTTCGTGTAAAACTGAATGTAATGATCTGTTGTATATTAAGCTGCTATATCTTCTTCCTTATTTTCTTTGAATCTCTGACAGACATTAATTGCAAATCCCTTATATTAAGGAATATAATATATCTGAGAAGATATTCTGGAACAGTACATATGCAGCGCCGTTTGCCTTTTCCTTTTCCACGAAATGTCCTTTTCTGCTGGATGTCAACGGCTATAATCTTGGAATAATAAAAGGAAATATATTTTCCTTACTTGATCTGATAGAAAGAGCCGTTGCTGTTAGTCGATCTGAGTTCAGAGAATGAAATGAATATAATCCTTCTGAAATTTCTGAACTTGAATAAGAGTTCTTCGATCTGAATAAAATTCGTTGAACGCAGATTCGTCGACCTCAAGATTTTCGTCAAACACAACATTTACTTCATCGACCTCGAATGAATCTTGCTGGAATAATTAATTTTGTTGACCTGTGAGAACTTTCGTCGATCTGAAGGTGTTCGTCGAACGCAGACTAGAGTTCGTCGAACGGAAGGATTCGTCGACCGCTGAGCCTGGATAAGTTCATCGACCGCTGAGCTTGAGTAAAATCATTGACCGTTGAGCCGGGTTCTGTTCGTCGACCGCTGAGACAATCTGTTCGTCAACCGCTGAGACGGGATTGAAGCAAGCCACTCGTCGAACGCAGAATGTAATTAGTCGAGCGCTGCACTTAAACAAATTCTTCGACCGCTGAGATTTGAGATGTTTGTCGAACGTAGAATATAAGCCGTTCGTCGAACGCAGAGTGCTTGTCGTTCGTCGAACGCAGAGAGCACGACGTTCGTCGAATGTAGTGTGGAGTTCGTCGAACGCAGAATCTAAATGAATTCTCTAGTTCTAATAGCCAAAACTCTTGACCCATAAACAATACATTGGGGTCAACTTTGTCCTTAGTCAACATATAGTGATCCTAGCCCAAATCAGAAATAGGGTTGTTCCAATAATATCTAAAGAATTCTTAACCTCCCTAGTCAGTAAGGTTCAGAAGGGGGAGAAATTTTTGAGGAGGAAGTGATTGGTCAAGAAAAACAGGATAGCCAGGAGAAGGACAAGATTATTGATGCTTCTGATCATAACAGTCCTAACAAGCTGACTGTATTTCAAATAGCAATTCCATATGTCCTCTTAGGAGATGCACAAATCTAGGGGGAGCCTCTTGCAAATCCTTAAGAAAAGCTTGCACTACTTCAGGGGGAGCTTCATGTAGGAACTCATGGGGAGATAATTGCATCAAACTAGGTGGAGCTTGGGGAGATACTTGTATCAACCCAGGGGAGCCCTTAGAAAAAGATCAGCTCTTGGATGAAGTATCAACAATTGCTATGGAGGCTGATTAGACTGCAATATAAGATGCACAAATTTAGGGGAGCCTCCCAAAGAAGATGACACTCAGGATGAAGAGGATGAATCTCTGGTATTTACTTCAAGGAAGGTAACAGAAAAGTTTTTTCTCAAGGAAGAGGAAAACTCCTCCAAAGGAATAGAACAATACAGGTGAACATCTTCTGGAATAACTCCTTAGTAAACATATTTGAAGTGATATAAATATGGAAGACATTCTAATTAAATTGGAAGGTTATCATGTTGGTCTATGCTGTTGTGTAATGATGTTATTTTGATTTTATGTCTTGTTATATATGTTTTCTACTATGCTTATTTAACAACATGTTTGAAATCACTAAAATTATTTGTAAAATTTGTTAAGATAAATAGGGGGAGATTGTTGGGAAAAACCATTTTGATTTATCTAAACAAATTATCTTAAAGTAATTTCATTAGAGGGTGTATTACCCATGTTGTATAGTAAGGGTAATTTAGTCATAGAAGTCTTAGGAAGTCAGCTGAGTCAAAGTAATGAGAAAGGCAAGCTGAAACCATAAAGAAAACTATCCATAATAATTATCCGTCGACTAGAAGTCGACGCAACATCGACTAGGAGTCGATGCATCAGTTGAAGTCGACGCAACGTCGAAATGATCTCGACGCATGAGACAGAGTCTATCAAAGCTACATCAGAAGTTGACGCAACTTTGAAATAAACACGACGCAGAAGACAGAGCTTGTCAATGATATATTAGAAGTCAACGCAACTTCAAAATGAACTCGACGTAGAAAGAAGAGCAGTTGAAGCCATCTTAGAAGTCGACGCAACTTTCACTTCAAGTAGACTCAAAAGAAGAAGTTAAAATTCAAGTCTTCAACTCGACGGATACATCGATAAGAACTCAACGAAACGTCGACATCTGAGTTCAGCCAGAGATAAGAAGGAATCCAAAGCTACTTCTATAAGAACTCATAGGTGCCTCGATATGACGAAAGATGAAGTCTACACAGCGTCGAGTACAGTCAGAAATAGAAGATTTTCTGCTGTCTTTTCTAATACCTTTTCAGAAGGTCTATGAAGCTGAAGACTGTTCTCCAATGGCTCGTTTATAGCCATGAATGGGATGGAGTATTCCAGAGATGCAGCAAAAACATTCTTGGAAGTTTATTCAAATCAGATGGACGGGTTGGTAACAAAAATAGAAGGAAACATCAATTGTCCAATGGATATTCCTTCTAAGGACAGTCCAGAAGAAGAAAGAAATTCAAACTCAAATTATAGAGAATAAATATGCTGAGAAAGAAAGAAAAAAAACAATTGATCATATTTCTGTATGTCGAAATAGGGCTTTTGCTTCTTCCTCCTTCAACCCTAAGATAGAACAGAAGAAGATCTCCTCTACACAGAAAAAGATCATAACAATAGTGCTGCTTCTTCTTCTATATCACATAGCAGCAAGTCTACAAAAGTGCAGAGAATTAGGATCAAGCATATAACCCTTGCAATCATCACTATCATAAGCAAGGGCTCATCATATTCAGATCCTGAGATAAACATAAGCTACAACATTCAAAGAGACAGCTTTTGAGGGATTCTTACTGAAGAATCCTTTTCTCTTCTTTCTTCTCATTCTACTGTTCTCATTCTCCAACTGTTAAAGAGTCTTAAGAATTCCACTTCCAAAGGATTCAATGGTTCTAAGAGTCTCCTTATCAAAAGACTCAGTGGTTCTAAGAGTCTCCTTATCAAAAGACTCAGTGGTTCTGAGAGTCTCCTTATCAAAAGACTCGGGCACAGTTATTGTAATCCTACTAGGGAGGTAAAAGAGTGGACTACCCACATTTTGGGGAACCACTATAAGACTTCTATTTCTTCTGCATTGCATTTATGTATTGTCCTAGTTTATTGTTTTCTATTTTATATTTACTGTGATTATTTTATTCTATTTTGGTTTTGATGATTGCATAGTACTTAATATTTTTATTGTGTGCGCACATTTAGTATAAAGATTTTTTAAATCTCTATTCACCCCTCCCCTCTAGAGAATACTCAGAGGCATACAGTGCACTTTCAATTTATTATTGCCTTCTCCCCCTTTAGGACTTCTTCAGAAATGTGATCATCCAAAGCTGTTTGAACCAAAGTGAATCTTTTTGCCAGATGATGTTCAACATCATCCAAATTATTTCTTACTTCCAACAAATGATCATCTAGGGTCTGGGTATTCACAACCACTCTGTTCATAATTTGCTTTCTATCTTCATTCCGGAAGTTTACTATCTGTTGAAAAACTCGCTCAGTATCACCCGATATAGTGTCCTGATTCGAAATGATTTAGTAAGTTGAATGCCTAACCAAGTTGATCTGCTCACCAATATGATCCATGGTTGGAGTTGTTATGTGAAGGAAATGAGTGTGTTGAGTGTTGAGATGATGCATGTCATCCTTCACACTTTGCATCTCAGCCTTCATCTCCTGCCTTAGGCCATCCACTGTCTGCAGAATGAATCTTTCCATCTTTTTCCTTTGAACATTCAGGAATGATGAGATCATATGGAATAGGGAACCTAATTGATCAGAAGATGTTCCAGCAACATTCACCTCTGGAGAAACATTCTCTTCTGGAGCACTATCATGACCCTGAAAGTCAGGAAAGTCTACCTGCATCTTCTCTTCTTCCAACAACACTTACTTGCCCTTGAAAAGAACCATATCAAGCCTAGCCTGGGGTTCAGCACTTTCTACTCTCTCTGGCTCTTTTCCTGCAACTTCCTTCTCTGGAACTTGACCTGCACTTTCCTCTTCTATCCCTTTGCCTGCAACCTCTTCTTCTTCTAGGACAACCTTCTCCTGGACTACTTTCTCAACAGCAGTCCCAACTTTTCCAGCACCAATATATTCACCCTAATCACCTAGGGTAGAGCACCCCAGATTGCTCTCCCCCTCAACATTCTCAGTCTCTTGGGCTAAGGTCCCAGCCAGGAACTCCCCCTCAGCTGGATCACTACCCAGAATAGGGCTCCTCCTCTCCTCAGCAACCTTGGACAGATTAGGGTCTGGAATTGATGGGGCTTCTCCATCTTCAAAACTACTTGAGGACTCTTCCTCCTCTAAATCTACAACCTATACTGCTTTCTTCTTCTTCTCTTTCTTAGATTGAGCATATTTAGGTGACTTAGATATCACTCTATCCCACTGATGTGATATTTTCGGCAAGTGCACCGGTCGCGCAAGTAATAAAAATGGGGAAAATCGCCGAGTGTCGGTCTCTTGAGGAACACAGTAAGGTGGAGTTTATTATCGAGAAAGGACTTGAGATCGAAGTCCGGCGGTAGGTGGAACGCGAACGAAAGGGGCTTTGAGGTTTGCAAACAAAAGTAAATACTACGCCTACTCCTATGCAATGCCGCTATGCAATGCTTCGGTCGGCGGGATGGAAACTAGGCAGGCCTTGAGCGCGCTGCGTCGAAAGGGCGGATGGACGAGAAGGCTTACGGATTGAGGGTCGCAAGCACCTCTTCGACAAGCACACCACTAGCAATTGCTAGTGCGGCACCGGACATGGTGGTGGAGCGGAAAATCGATGGGGGCGCACCTCATTAACACAAATGAACAAAATCATTTCATAGTAATGAAATTAACAATACTAACATAGTTCATAGGGTTCATCATCAAGATAAAAAGAGTACAAACAAATACAACGACATAAGTAGAAGAAAAAGGCAAGAGATACGACCGAATCCGGAGTCTCGTTGTAGATTCACGGTAGGAAGCACCGGGTTGTCAATCCGCATCCTAGCTCGGTCCCAACTGCGTCCGGGGTAGAGGAGGGCTGTCACAACTCCCAATGGACCCGTCTTCTCCAGCGATTTACCATCCGGTCACGTCTAGTGCGAAGAACTTCTTCCTTAGCGATCAAAATGAGTGTAGAATCTCTTCTTTCAAGCCCTTGGATGATGGAGGAGGCCTAGGGGATGAAAAACCTCTGGAAATGGCGAAAACGGCGGACTGAACGGAGTCCAAATGCCTCTTCCCGACCTAATTCGCGATCAGGTCATTATATAGGCGCTGAATTAAACAGCGCGCACGGTCATGGGCGCACGACCAGTGGTCGTGCGCACTAGAATCCTGTGATCGTGCGCCTGTCTGGGTAGAACCTGCAAGAAACGGAGTTTATAGAAGATAATGTTCGCACGACCAGTCGCGCACGACCGGTGGTCGTGCGCACTGGAGTCGATGGTCGTGCACACTACAGCAAACAGAACTCGGAAAATAAATGATAAGTGCGCACGAGCAGTGGCGCACGACCGGTGGTCGTGCGCACTGGCGTTGGTGGTCGTGCGCACTGCACCAAACAGAACTCGTGAAAAAAGGGTTAAGTGCACACGATCAGTGGCGCACGACCAGTGGTCGTGCGCAATAGAACCGGTGATCGTGCGCAGTGTTCCTGTGCAGAATTGCACCGGGAACACTTGCACGACTCCTATTCCAGCATAACCACAGATCTAGCCACTGAAAGTGGCACCTAACAGCACAAGAATACTACTAAAGACAAAAACACGAAAATCACACCAAAGTGGGCCAAGATGTGCACCTAGCATGGATTATCAAATATAAACTAAAACAAGGCTAAAGTGCGGAGAAATGACTAAATAACGGCCCGGATGAGTCCATAAATGTGTATATGATCAGGACTCATCACACCCCCAGACTTAACTGTTTGCGCATCCCGAGCAAACGAATCCGGCGGAGTAGGAAAAGCATAGCTAACCAAAAAAATTGCAAACATGGAATAGAATGCGAAGTTTCCTACTAGTGTGCATAGAAGTTCATTAGAAGAAGTTTTTACATATGCTAGCTACTTTATAAAAGTGTAAATGCGTAAAAAGGAATTTATTTTTACTCAAAAATGGAATGTTGGTGATTCTCGTGGTCTCGCGTAGTACGAAAGTAAGCTAGACGCGCAGGTGAATGTTACCCAAGACCGGAACTCGGAATTATCTCCGTTGAAATCCATCAACGTCGAGAACCATATGCTCGCCCGGTCACACTCTCTCCACGGCGCTAGTGAACTCACAAGACGAATCGATAGGACTTTAGGTATACATGAGGCTTGGGTTACGGTTTGGAATGCAAAGATAAACGTGAAGGCTAATCGCAACCCAAATGAGCACACAAAAGTGCTAAATCATAGCATCCCCAATAATACACGTGTAACACACCCCCAGACATGACTTTGAAACCGGTGTGCATACGGCCTACAACAATCAATACCAAAATATGCTTCAATTAAAGCGCTAGGGATAAATATATATATATAAATTTTTTCTTTTTCTTTTTCTTTTTCTTTTCTTTTTATCCCCAAATTAATTAGCACAATTCTCAGCACAAAGACATTTTTTTTAAAACTTCCACATCAACACTGAAGTTACGCATCACCGCACCGCATTGAAAAAATTACAATTCATAAATGCTCTTAGCTTAATTTTTGGTTGCGATAATAGGATTAGCTTTTAGGCCTTGGTGAAGTATGGTGGGGCTGAATCAAAAGATCGGGTAGGAACAAAATAGGCTAGCAACGGTTAGTGTATAGGAGTGGTAGAACAAAGCTCAAGCTTGCCAAATAGATGGCCTATGTCACGCTCAACTTGCAAGTCATTCGCACCCATGCTTCGAGAGTCGCTTGGGGCATGTTCTTAACCCCCGAGAAAGGTAATCCTTCCTCCCGACTCGAGCAACACGAACCTCACATTCGCCTACACACAATACCACGCTACCGCAAGATTCAACCACATTCACCATTTTGAGTAAAATAAATTAAAATCTACGCAAATCTACAAATTATAAATTAGAAGCATAAACAAAAACTAATTCTACTCAAATCCCTATGCAAACACGAGTATTCAACTAGAGCACTACAAGAGTCAACATTCCACTCCATCTTGCAATTATTTTGGCTAATACAGCACTTCCTACATCACATCCAAGAATTGAATATACGGAAGCATACAAACAAGCGAGTGCGCGCTAAAGTGGGTGCAGTGGTGTACAGTGAAGATGAACAATACTAAATAACTGAAATTAAAATACTTCTAGTATGCAAATGAGATGTGCACGTGCAATGGGTAACATATAACGGCTCTCCCCCAGACTTAATCTAAACAATACAACATAATGATATGACAGTGAAAATCAAAATCGAAAGCTAGGGAAGAAGTTACCCAATGCTCAGCAAGTGAGCATACCAGAAGGTGCGTGGAAATCTGAAGCAAACCCGCCATTCAGAATTTGCAATGAGTACCTGCAGGGGTGAGCTCCACAAAAACAAAAGAAAAAGACAAACTAAAATAAACTACAGTTAACTAAACACGATTAGAAGAAATAAAAATGCAGGAAAAGTAAGATAACTACTGGGGTTATTGTCCTCCCAGCACGACTTATTCAAATTGAAAACAGTTCTAGCTAATGGGTCTATGAAAAGAGAAGTGCACAGGTAACTGTTCTAATATGCGTGTTGGTAGCGGGTACCGATACGGCAACAGAACAATCACGCCTCTACCCGAATATAAATAATACCTGCTCGTCACAGGTAGAGGGAATAGAAAGTAAGAAGAGGAGAAGGTATCCTCACTCAACTCACCAAAAACATCCTTTCCTAGCAAGGTGTCGTCAACATCGAGGTGGCAGGAGGAAAAGGTAATGAGGGGAGCTTCCTCTACGGAGGGGGAGTAAACCTCCTCACGTGAAAGGATGCTCTCATCATTGACTTGAGCAAAAAGCTCCAAGTCCTCCTGAAGTACCTGTGAAGATTCAACTTGCACAGACTCAGATGAAGGAAGGGGATCAGGAAATAAAGAAGGAGAAAAACATAAATAATCGTCAATCGGGGGAGTGATCCCGGTCTCACTCCCATCAGGTTGGGGAAGTAAAATAATGTTGGCATTGTCATCAATGTCGCATGGTTCAGCGGGATCGACAGTGGCCATGCCCAAGATTTGGACTTCCTCCACCGGTGTTGAGGAAAGCTCCTCTTCACCTAGAAGGTTGTCCTCCTCCATAGGAGCAGGCATAACACATAAATCGCCAGCCTCATCCCGCGACACATCCTCAACAATGTCGTCAGAGACGAAAGTAGTATGCACAACAGGGGGAGGAATAGTGCTTGGATAAATGTCAAGCACTGATTCCTCACAAAGAATCGAATCCACTAGGGGTGGTGGATGCACTGGGAGAATAGGCTCAGCAATGTCGGTGCATAGATCAGCCGCACATCCGGTGACCGTGTCCATGCCATTCCCTTCAAGATGTGAAGGTGACAAAGGCACATAACCGGATGTTGAAGGTGTGCCGCCAGAGTTAGGAGTTGGGACGATCCGGATATCCGGCTCGTCATCCTCGTCCAATTGACAAAGATACTCGGCACAGTCCTTCAAGACATGATTAGTGCTCCGACAAAACCTGCACTGCCTAGCGGGCTTCTTTGGCACAGCGGGTGCTGAAGCCGAAAAGAAGTAAGACGGTAAAGGCTCAGCAGAGTAGCCATAAGACTTACACGCACCATATGGAGTACCAGACGAAGTCGGTGCTCCATATGCTGGGCTATAAGAATTATGCCTACTATTCTCCGTAGGGCATTCATCACTAGAGTGGGAGGTAGCTCCACACCAACGGCAACGGAAATTAAGATGTGCCCACATAGTGTGAAGATAATACGATTTAAAATAAAAATGCTATTGTGCAAAATACTACACCTAACAAAAATTACTAAAGCAACCTAATTAAAACAGGAAAATGGAACAAAAAGAAATAAAACAAAGAGATGCAATTTAAAAAAAAAAGGGCTTCTCTCTCAGGTTCTCCCTCTCCAGAAAACTCACACGACTGTGTTCCCCGGCAACGGCGCCAAAAACTTGATGCGATATTTTCGGCAAGTGCACCGGTCGCGCAAGTAATAAAAATGGGGAAAATCCCCGAGTGTCGGTCTCTTGAGGAACACAGTAAGGTGGAGTTTATTATCGAGAAAGGAATTGAGATCGAAGTCCGGCGGTAGGTGGAACGCGAACGAAAGGGGCTTTGAGGTTTGCAAACAAAAGTAAATACTACGCCTACTCCTATGCAATGCCGCTATGCAATGCTTCGGTCGGCGGGATGGAAACTAGGCAGGCCTTGAGCGCGCTGCGTTGAAAGGGCGGATGGACGAGAAGGCTTACGGATTGAGGGTCGCAAGCACCTCTTCGACAAGCACACCACTAGCAATTGCTAGTGCGGCACCGGACATGGTGGTGGAGCGGAAAATCGATGGGGGCGCACCTCATTAACACAAATGAACAAAATCATTTCATAGTAATGAAATTAACAATACTAACATAGTTCATAGCGTTCATCATTGATAAATAGAAAATATTGCATATTTTTAGTATAATTTCTAGCCTAATTTTGGGTATTTTTGTACATACAATATGCAAATTATTGAAATAATCACTTCTTTTTATATGTATATAAATATTCATATAAATTTTGTAAAAATAAGTAATTATACTTATATAAGAATAAATTTGAGAATAAGATAGTATTATGTATATAATATAAATATATAGAAATATACATAATATATATAGAAATATATAATAAATAAACATAGTAATAATCATAATGTATATATATTAATAAATAAATATATATAATAAATAATAACAATATAATAAATAAATAAGATATATAATAAAATATATTTTATAATAATGATAAGAATATATATACAATAATATGTAATAATAAGTATATATTATAAATAATCTGTAATAATATATAAGTATATATATATAGTAATATTTAATAATAATAAGTATATATATATAGTAATATGAAATAATAATAAGTATATATATAAATAAATAAATAAATATAATAAATAATAACAATATATATAAATAAAAATAATAAGTATATATTATTATATATATTGAAATATATATATATATAATAAATGTAAAATAATAATAGTATATAATATATAATAATAACATATATATATATAATAAAGAATAACATAATATATATTAAATATAATCATATAATTAATTTTGTAAATTAAATTAAATTAAAAAATAAAAATATCTGTGTAAATTATAATAAGTATATTTATTGCTCCTTATATGTTGAAGGAACCGCTTGGCTCACTGGTTCTGGTCTTGGCTTGCAGCGCTGCTGGCCCGGGTTCGAATCCTGGCGCTGGCGGATTTATTGGGATTTAATTCTATTTGTGCAATCCCACCCTTTTTTGCTTTTAATTAATTATGACGCTAACATAATATAATTATTATACCCATATATATTGTAGATGAATCCGCTTGGCCAAGTGGAGAAGGCATTGGCTAGCCTCCTTGAGGTGGAGGGTTCGAATCCAGGCCAGCGCACATTTTGTTGTATTAAAGCTGCCCGCGCCCCTGCCCGCGCCCTGCCCGTTGCTGCCCGCACCCTGCTGCCCGCTCCGCCCTGCCCAGCTGTCCCGCCAGCTTAGCCCCCTTCCAGCCATGCTAACCGCACCCCCCTCAACACTCAAGTCAAAATTGGCCTCTTCTCCTTCTAGAAGCCACCATGTTTTCTTTATTTTTGCTATTGGCACCCCACCACTTTTGCCTATAAATAGATGGGGTTGGCCATAGTTTTTAGGGTTCACAAATCCTTCTAGAAGCCACTCCTTGAGGTGGAGGGTTCGAATCCAGGCCAGCGCACATTTTGTTGTATTAAAGCTGCCCGCGCCCCTGCCCGCGCCCTGCCCGTTGCTGCCCGCACCCTGCTGCCCGCTCCGCCCTGCCCAGCTGTCCCGCCAGCTTAGCCCCCTTCCAGCCATGCTAACCGCACCCCCCTCAACACTCAAGTCAAAATTGGCCTCTTCTCCTTCTAGAAGCCACCATGTTTTCTTTATTTTTGCTATTGGCACCCCACCACTTTTGCCTATAAATAGATGGGGTTGGCCATAGTTTTTAGGGTTCACAAATCCTAATTAGTTTAGGGGGTTTGTGTTCCACATTTTGTGCTTTACTTTGATGTTTTTTTTTCTCTCTCTTGTTTCCCTATGTATCCTCTTTTGGTATGTAATATTTGTTTTGTTTAAATGAAATAAGTCTTGTTCATGTTTTGTTTGTATTTTCTTTTCTTTTAATTTTAGTAAATTTCATTTAGAGTGTGTGTTCTTCTTTTATTTTACTTATTTTATTTTGTGTTGGGTGTGTGTGTGTGTATGAGATAATTGTTCTTCTTTTATTTTTATTTTTCTTAATTTTTGTTGGGTGTGTGAGTGTATGAGTTTAATTGTTCTTCTTTTATTTCTTTTTTTTTTGTTATTTTTTGTTGGGTGTGTGAGTGTATGAGGTTAGTTTTAAAGCTTTCATAATTAGAATTTTTATGCTTTGATAATTAGAATTTTTATGCTTTGATAATTAGTTTTAAAAGCTTTCATAATTAGTTTTAAATGCTTTCATAATTAGTTTTAAATGCTTTCATAATTAGTTTTAAATCTTTGATAATTAGATTTTATGGCTTTCATAATTAGATTTTAATGCTTTCTTTATCGCTTTCATAAACTAGCTTTTCTGCTTTATTTACAGCTTTCATAACTTAGCTTTTTTGTCTTTTCTATCGCTTTTCTTGGTTTTTGCTAAACGCACACCAAGCCCGCGATTGTTATCATTTTTGTTTTCAAATTAATGCACTTATTATCGTATTATCGCTTTTCTTGGTTTTTGCTAAACGCACACCAAGCCCGCGATTGTTATCATTTTTGTTTTTTTTATTAATGCATAAACACTCACTTATTTTTATATCCGATAAAACAATACGCGTTTTCTCGAAGTAACAATACTCGACGGGACCCAGGACTAATACGACTATGTTATGATATTTTTATCATATATATACTACACGCGATAGGTGCGCTTGCCTCTAGCAATTTCGTAAAATTATTTTCTTATCAAGTTTTTGGAAAATAATTTTCCTATCAAGTTTTTGGCGCCGTTGCCGGGGAAACTTCGTCGATATTGCGAAAAGAGTTTACGTTATTGATTTTATCATCTTCAAAAAATCAAAAAAATTAAAAAACCCCCAAAACCAAAAAAATATATGTTCTTTCTTTTCATTAAGCCTTAATTTGTAAATATATAAAATAAAAACCAAAAAAATATATGTTCTTTCTTTATATGCCTATAAGAAAATCCAAAAAAAATGATAGGATTTCTATTTTGTTTTTCATTAAAGTTTTTATATGCATATTTGAAAACATATTATTTCAAATTTCAAAATGAAAAATAATAATGAAAAACTTTATAATCAAAATCAAAATGAATTCTAGGAATTTTGAGATAGGACAATAGATCGTTTTCTCGAAGTAGGATTACTCGACAGACCCGAAAGGGGATTTTTGTCGATATTTTGAAAAGAGGAAACCCCGTTGCTTTTACCTTATCATTTCTACTTTTTCTTCCTTGCTTTTCATCTTAAAGCTTTTCTTTATTAATTTCGTTTTTTTCTTATGTTTTAATATAACTTTAATATGTGTATTTTAAATGATGATGAAAACATAAGTAGAAAACTCCAAAAATATATATGGTTTTACTTTATATATATATATTTCATGCTTTTTGTAAATATAGAAAAACCCAAAAATCATAAATGATTTTTTTCTTTGTTTTTCTCTTTTTTGTACTTTTTTTTAGTATCATTATGTATATATTTGTACATATAAGAAAAATCAAAAAAAAAAAAATTTAAAAAAAAATCTATATATTTATATCATATTATTTTTGTATCATATTATTTTTGTTCCTTCTTTTATTTTTATTAAGTATTAATATGTATATAAATGTACATATAAGAAAACAAAAAAAAGTGATGAAAAATTCTTATAAAAAATCCAAAAAAATTTACTTTAATGTATTTTCATTTTTCTTTTTTGTTCTTTTCTTTTTATCCCTTATTTTTACTTTAGTATTAATATGTATATATGTAATAAAATTAAAAATCTAAAAAAAAATTATTATGATAAAAACTTATCTTAGAAAAATTCAAAAAAATTAATATAACTATATTTTCTTTTTGTAAATATGTTTCTTGTTTCATTCATATTTTCATTTGTGTATTAATACATATTTTTATCATGATAAAAAGAAAATCCAAAAAATAATGATGATGAAAATATTAAGTTGAAAAATCCCAAAAAAAAATGTTTTGTTTCTTTCCTCTTTTTTTTTTACTTTGTTTTCTTTCTTAAGTTTCTTTTATTATTACTTATTTAGTTTTATTTTGTATATAAATATGCAAGAAAAAAAAATATATGATTTCTATTTTATTTTCATTAAGCTTATTTATGCATATTTAAACAAAACAAAATAATACTCTAACTAAAATAACAAAATAATGAAAAACTTTGAAAATAAATCTTAAAGAATTTTTGAAATTTTTAAGATAGAATAATAGGTAGTTTTCTGGAAGTAGGATTACTCGGCAGACCCGCGAGTGGATTTTTGTCGATATTTTGAAAAGGGAAACCCTATTACTTTTATCCTTGGATTTCACTTCTTCTTCTTTGTTTTTTATTTTAAAGCTTCTCTTTATTTTTCTTATTTTTATTAAGTATAAGGGTTTTTATAAATATGCATATTTTAAAAATGATGAAAATGTATTTAGAAAACTTCAAAAAAATATATAGTTTTACTTTATATATTTCATTCTTTTTGTAATATAGAAAAAATAATAATAATAAATGTTTTTTTTACTTTGTTTTTCCCTTTTGTCCTTATTATTTTTGTTTCCTTTTTTTATATTAAGTATCATTATGTTTATAAATGTATATATTTAAGAAAAGTCCAAAAATGAAGACAACAATATATATATAGTTTTGCTTTATTTATATGTTTTATTTTTTGTAACTTGGAAAAATAATAAAACACACACAAAAAAAAACTTATATATATATACTTATATGTATATAATATAATCCTTTTTATTCCCCCTTGTAAATAGGTTTTATTATATTGTTTTAACATCTTTTGCAGGTAATTATTCCGGTCATCCCGTCTCCCAAATAGGGGCGTGCTTTTTCCCCTGCTTTTTCCCCCTTGTATTTTCTTTTTCCTCTTTTTATGCTTTTGTACATATATAGATTTGTTCCTCATACTTACTTCAACATTGGGGACAATGTTGATTTTAAGTATGGGGGTATGGTATGATGTTTCCCCTTTTGTAATTATTGTCCCCCATTTTTACTTAGAAAAAAACCAAAAAATGACAAAATAAATAAAATAGCAAAATTTGTTACAACATAAAAAATTATTTGTTATAACATAACAAAATTTGTTATGACATAATAAATTATGTTGCAACATCTTTGCCCCTCTTATAAATGTTTATAAGTATTGTTGCAACATCTTTGCAACATCTTTGTCCCTCTTACATAAAATTGAAAAATCCAAAAAAAATCATTAATTAACTTAGAAAAAACACCAAAAATTTTTATAAATGTTTTATGTGTATGTCTTTTATTTGTATATAAAAATCCTTATTTATAATAATAAATCAAAATCCAAAAAAAAATGATGAAAAGTTTTACTAAAAAATTTTGTTATAACAAAATTCACAAAAATTTTGTCATAACATACAAAAATATATATGTCTTTCTCTTTCTTTTTCTTTCTTTTTCCTTTTTTTTAGTATTAATGTAAATATATATGTATTTACATATGTATTTTGTTATAAATCAAAATCCAAAAAAAAAATGATGAAAAATGTACTTAAAAATTTGTTATAACAAAACATATTTTGTCATAACACCAAAAATTTTATATAAATTTGTATTTTTCTTTCTCATTCTTTTTTAGTATTAATGTATATATTTTACCAAATTAAAAAATCAAAAAAAAATTGATGAAAAAAAATATACATTACAAAAATCCAAAAAAATATTTTGTATGTATTTTTGCTTTTCTTAATTTTCTTCTTTCTTTTTGTTACTTTGTTTTTATTAAGTATTTATATATGTATTTTGTTATAAAAAATCAAAAAATCAAAAAATATCATATCTTAAAAACTCCAAAAAATTTTGATGAAAAGAAAAACTTATCAAAAAACTCCAAAAATAGAATAAAAACCCCTACTTAGCTTTTTGTTATTTCCAAGGCTAGGTAGAGTTTATCTTTAAGCGTTTTCACTATTTTTGATTTGCTAAAACCATTTTATTTGCATCATAGTTTGTAAATTTAAATCGAGGAATTTTGGTAGTAAAGAATATCTTGTGATTTTAATTCAATTTGAGAACAAAATTTTTAGCACTACCTCGAGTTAACCCTAAATAGATTCGCTTTTGTATTATATTGGCAAACCTTTTTTAGATTCAATTATTCTAACTCGAAACTTGTGAAACTTTAGGAATATTCTAATCTACTAAATTTTGCTCTCAAATCCTTTTTTATTATTCTAGTTTTTCTTTTGAAACCCTCACCCCTTTAGCTTGGCATAAAAAAGTAAAAGAAGAAGTTTTTAAAAGAAATCCTGTGTCAATGGGAATAAAAAGATTCCGTAAACACAGGCACCCAATATTGTTAAAAGAAATCCCGTGTCAATGGGAATAAAAAATAAAATTCCGTAAACACGGGCATTGGGTTAAGTTTAAAAGATTTCAATTATCCCCGTAAACCAACGCTGGGAACCAAAGTAAACCACCAAAAAGGTGGGGTGAGAGGATTAAATCCATCACCCCTAATCCAAGCACTCTTCTTTTTGCCAAGGCTTTCTTTTTCCCTACCCCTTAGCCACTAAAATTGTAAGCTAGATTTTAATTTAAAAGTTTGCGAGAGCATAATTGGTAGGTTTTATTTATTCTTAAAAACTTTCTTTAAAAAGTTAAAGTTTTATATAATTCTACTCTAATTAAAGGCGCCAAAGACTACAATATTCGACGCTATTTAGCTAACTTTCGAAGTCTCGCTAAAACTTTTTCGCTCTTTTTAAATCATCTTCATAATTTAGGACTTACCTCTTTAAATCTCCTAAATTTATTTCGATCTCACTTTTGATTAAATAAAAACTTTAGTAACTTAAAAATTTTATTAACGTCTTATAGGTATCCCTTACTTTTGCTCTGGAATAGCAAAAGCTTAAGTATGGGGGTGTTTGATAAATAGAAAATATTGCATATTTTTAGTATAATTTCTAGCCTAATTTTGGGTATTTTTGTACATACAATATGCAAATTATTGAAATAATCACTTCTTTTTATATGTATATAAATATTCATATAAATTTTGTAAAAATAAGTAATTATACTTATATAAGAATAAATTTGAGAATAAGATAGTATTATGTATATAATATAAATATATAGAAATATACATAATATATATAGAAATATATAATAAATAAACATAGTAATAATCATAATGTATATATATTAATAAATAAATATATATAATAAATAATAACAATATAATAAATAAATAAGATATATAATAAAATATATTTTATAATAATGATAAGAATATATATACAATAATATGTAATAATAAGTATATATTATAAATAATCTGTAATAATATATAAGTATATATATATAGTAATATTTAATAATAATAAGTATATATATATAGTAATATGAAATAATAATAAGTATATATATAAATAAATAAATAAATATAATAAATAATAACAATATATATAAATAAAAATAATAAGTATATATTATTATATATATTGAAATATATATATATATAATAAATGTAAAATAATAATAGTATATAATATATAATAATAACATATATATATATATAATAAAGAATAACATAATATATATTAAATATAATCATATAATTAATTTTGTAAATTAAATTAAATTAAAAAATAAAAATATCTGTGTAAATTATAATAAGTATATTTATTGCTCCTTATATGTTGAAGGAACCGCTTGGCTCACTGGTTCTGGTCTTGGCTTGCAGCGCTGCTGGCCCGGGTTCGAATCCTGGCGCTGGCGGATTTATTGGGATTTAATTCTATTTGTGCAATCCCACCCTTTTTTGCTTTTAATTAATTATGACGCTAACATAATATAATTATTATACCCATATATATTGTAGATGAATCCGCTTGGCCAAGTGGAGAAGGCATTGGCTAGCCTCCTTGAGGTGGAGGGTTCGAATCCAGGCCAGCGCACATTTTGTTGTATTAAAGCTGCCCGCGCCCCTGCCCGCGCCCTGCCCGTTGCTGCCCGCACCCTGCTGCCCGCTCCGCCCTGCCCAGCTGTCCCGCCAGCTTAGCCCCCTTCCAGCCATGCTAACCGCACCCCCCTCAACACTCAAGTCAAAATTGGCCTCTTCTCCTTCTAGAAGCCACCATGTTTTCTTTATTTTTGCTATTGGCACCCCACCACTTTTGCCTATAAATAGATGGGGTTGGCCATAGTTTTTAGGGTTCACAAATCCTAATTAGTTTAGGGGGTTTGTGTTCCACATTTTGTGCTTTACTTTGATGTTTTTTTTTCTCTCTCTTGTTTCCCTATGTATCCTCTTTTGGTATGTAATATTTGTTTTGTTTAAATGAAATAAGTCTTGTTCATGTTTTGTTTGTATTTTCTTTTCTTTTAATTTTAGTAAATTTCATTTAGAGTGTGTGTTCTTCTTTTATTTTACTTATTTTATTTTTTGTTGGGTGTGTGTGTGTGTATGAGATAATTGTTCTTCTTTTATTTTTATTTTTCTTAATTTTTGTTGGGTGTGTGAGTGTATGAGTTTAATTGTTCTTCTTTTATTTCTTTTTTTTTTGTTATTTTTTGTTGGGTGTGTGAGTGTATGAGGTTAGTTTTAAAGCTTTCATAATTAGAATTTTTATGCTTTGATAATTAGAATTTTTATGCTTTGATAATTAGTTTTAAAAGCTTTCATAATTAGTTTTAAATGCTTTCATAATTAGTTTTAAATGCTTTCATAATTAGTTTTAAATCTTTGATAATTAGATTTTATGGCTTTCATAATTAGATTTTAATGCTTTCTTTATCGCTTTCATAAACTAGCTTTTCTGCTTTATTTACAGCTTTCATAACTTAGCTTTTTTGTCTTTTCTATCGCTTTTCTTGGTTTTTGCTAAACGCACACCAAGCCCGCGATTGTTATCATTTTTGTTTTCAAATTAATGCACTTATTATCGTATTATCGCTTTTCTTGGTTTTTGCTAAACGCACACCAAGCCCGCGATTGTTATCATTTTTGTTTTTTTTATTAATGCATAAACACTCACTTATTTTTATATCCGATAAAACAATACGCGTTTTCTCGAAGTAACAATACTCGACGGGACCCAGGACTAATACGACTATGTTATGACATTTTTATCATATATATACTACACGCGATAGGTGCGCTTGCCTCTAGCAATTTCGTAAAATTATTTTCTTATCAAGTTTTTGGAAAATAATTTTCCTATCAATCATCAAGATAAAAAGAGTACAAACAAATACAACGACATAAGTAGAAGAAAAAGGCAAGAGATACGACCGAATCCGGAGTCTCGTTGTAGATTCACGGTAGGAAGCACCGGGTTGTCAATCCGCGTCCTAGCTCGGTCCCAACTGCGTCCAGGGTAGAGGAGGGCTGTCACAACTCCCAATGGACCCGTCTTCTCCAGCGATTTACCATCCGGTCACGTCTAGTGCGAAGAACTTCTTCCTTAGCGATCAAAATGAGTGTAGAATCTCTTCTTTCAAGCCCTTGGATGATGGAGGAGGCCTAGGGGATGAAAAACCTCTGGAAATGGCGAAAACGGCGGACTGAACGGAGTCCAAATGCCTCTTCCCGACCTAATTCGCGATCAGGTCATTATATAGGCGCTGTATTAAAGCTGCCCGCGCCCCTGCCCGCGCCCTGCCCGTTGCTGCCCGCACCCTGCTGCCCGCTCCGCCCTGCCCAGCTGTCCCGCCAGCTTAGCCCCCTTCCAGCCATGCTAACCGCACCCCCCTCAACACTCAAGTCAAAATTGGCCTCTTCTCCTTCTAGAAGCCACCATGTTTTCTTTATTTTTGCTATTGGCACCCCACCACTTTTGCCTATAAATAGATGGGGTTGGCCATAGTTTTTAGGGTTCACAAATCCTAATTAGTTTAGGGGGTTTGTGTTCCACATTTTGTGCTTTACTTTGATGTTTTTTTTTCTCTCTCTTGTTTCCCTATGTATCCTCTTTTGGTATGTAATATTTGTTTTGTTTAAATGAAATAAGTCTTGTTCATGTTTTGTTTGTATTTTCTTTTCTTTTAATTTTAGTAAATTTCATTTAGAGTGTGTGTTCTTCTTTTATTTTACTTATTTTATTTTTTGTTGGGTGTGTGTGTGTGTATGAGATAATTGTTCTTCTTTTATTTTTCTTAATTTTTGTTGGGTGTGTGAGTGTATGAGTTTAATTGTTCTTCTTTTATTTCTTTTTTTTTTGTTATTTTTTGTTGGGTGTGTGAGTGTATGAGGTTAGTTTTAAAGCTTTCATAATTAGAATTTTTATGCTTTGATAATTAGAATTTTTATGCTTTGATAATTAGTTTTAAAAGCTTTCATAATTAGTTTTAAATGCTTTCATAATTAGTTTTAAATGCTTTCATAATTAGTTTTAAATCTTTGATAATTAGATTTTATGGCTTTCATAATTAGATTTTAATGCTTTCTTTATCGCTTTCATAAACTAGCTTTTCTGCTTTATTTACAGCTTTCATAACTTAGCTTTTTTGTCTTTTCTATCGCTTTTCTTGGTTTTTGCTAAACGCACACCAAGCCCGCGATTGTTATCATTTTTGTTTTCAAATTAATGCACTTATTATCGTATTATCGCTTTTCTTGGTTTTTGCTAAACGCACACCAAGCCCGCGATTGTTATCATTTTTGTTTTTTTTATTAATGCATAAACACTCACTTATTTTTATATCCGATAAAACAATACGCGTTTTCTCGAAGTAACAATACTCGACGGGACCCAGGACTAATACGACTATGTTATGACATTTTTATCATATATATACTACACGCGATAGGTGCGCTTGCCTCTAGCAATTTCGTAAAATTATTTTCTTATCAAGTTTTTGGAAAATAATTTTCCTATCAATCATCAAGATAAAAAGAGTACAAACAAATACAACGACATAAGTAGAAGAAAAAGGCAAGAGATACGACCGAATCCGGAGTCTCGTTGTAGATTCACGGTAGGAAGCACCGGGTTGTCAATCCGCGTCCTAGCTCGGTCCCAACTGCGTCCAGGGTAGAGGAGGGCTGTCACAACTCCCAATGGACCCGTCTTCTCCAGCGATTTACCATCCGGTCACGTCTAGTGCGAAGAACTTCTTCCTTAGCGATCAAAATGAGTGTAGAATCTCTTCTTTCAAGCCCTTGGATGATGGAGGAGGCCTAGGGGATGAAAAACCTCTGGAAATGGCGAAAACGGCGGACTGAACGGAGTCCAAATGCCTCTTCCCGACCTAATTCGCGATCAGGTCATTATATAGGCGCTGAATTAAACAGCGCGCACGGTCATGGGCGCACGACCAGTGGTCGTGCGCACTAGAATCCTGTGATCGTGCGCCTGTCTGGGTAGAACCTGCAAGAAATGGAGTTTATAGAAGATAATGTTCGCACGACCAGTCGTGCACGACCGGTGGTCGTGCGCACTGGAGTCGATGGTCGTGCGCACTACATCAAACAGAACTCGGAAAATAAATGATAAGTGCGCACGAGCAGTGGCGCACGACCGGTGGTCGTGCGCACTGGCGTTGGTGGTCGTGCGCACTGCACCAAACAGAACTCGTGAAAAAAGGGTTAAGTGCACACGATCAGTGGCGCACGACCAGTGGTCGTGCGCAATAGAACCGGTGATCGTGCGCAGTGTTCCTGTGCAGAATTGCACCGGGAACACTTGCACGACTCCTATTCCAGCATAACCACAGATCTAGCCACTGAAAGTGGCACCTAACAGCACAAGAATACTACTAAAGACAAAAAACACGAAAATCACACCAAAGTGGGCCTAGATGTGCACCTAGCATGAATTATCAAATATAAACTAAAACAAGGCTAAAGTGCGGAGAAATGACTAAATAACGGCCCGGATGAGTCCATAAATGTGTATATGATCAGGACTCATCACCCACCTATCCAGCATCTTGGAGTCCAACCTCTTAGAATAGTGCAGAGGAACTCTCATCTTTCTTTTCAACACTTCCCCAAGGGAATCCAGAAGAAAGAGAGATAAGATTCTTCCAAAACCAAGGGACTTCAAAGTGCTCTTTTTCCTTTGGAATAGAAAGTCTCTCTAGTTGGTCTTCCTTAAAATAATGATTTTGCACATAACCTCAAACATTTTTTAGAAATCATATCATGTGAACCAGTCTTGCACAGTAACAACCTCCCCACAATGTCAGCAAGAAGTTTTCACTTCTGGTTAAATTCTGCTATTTTATAGACCCATGGGTCTTGTCACTATGCCCACACCTGACATATCTTACAGTAAGATCTTCGACAATTAATCCTTCATCTTCTTCTTCTTCTTCCCCCCAGTCGGGGTAGACGCAAAGATTTTCCCAAGCTTTTGGCTGACATTTTTATTTTCTTCTTAGCCACTAAAGACTTCAGTAAGGTCTCAGAATGCTTGAGTCTTGCTCCATCAAAGAACTCTATCAATTCTCTATGCATCAAGACACCTGGCTCACACAACAGATACTCAAATCTGGTTGAGTCAAGTAATCCAATAACTGACCTGATCTCTTTAGAGCGGGAGTTGAAGCCTCCTCTCTGAAGCTCACATCCTACAATGATTGTTGCTTCTTCTTTCTTGGTGGCCATTGAATCAGACTGGCAGGAATGGGAAATGTCGGGGATGGAATGAGGGTTTGTCGCAGAGAAGACTTAGGGCAAATGAAAGGGTAATTTTGTTCTAAGCATTCATTCTATTTATAATATGAGTAGGTGAAGGAGCGCGTTGATGCGATTATTTCGGCAAGTGCACCGGTCGCGCAAGTAATAATAATGGGGAAAATCCCCGAGTGTCGGTCTCTCAAGGAACACAGTAAGGTGGAGTTAGGTTTCGAGGAAGGACTTGAGATCGAAGTCCTTGGTCGGGGTTACAATGGATGGTTGGTTTGGGTTGCGAATAGTAAAATAAAATATTACGACTACTCCTATGCAATGCCGCTATGCAATGCTTCGCTTGGTGGAATGGAGACTAGGCAGGCCTTGAGCGCGCTGCGTCACAAGGGCGGATGGACGAGTAGGCAAGCGGAGTCGAACTGTGCAGGCCTTGAGCGCGCTGCTTCGTTAGGCGGGATGGAATACACGGGCCACTGTGCCACGCTTCGGTAGGCGAATGGGCGAGTAGGCTAATGGAATGGAATGGAGAGAACGGCGGAATGAGGGTCGCAAGCACCTCATCAACAAGCACGCCACTAGCAATTGCTAGTGCGGCACCGAACACAATGATGAAATAGTAGTTAAATGGGGGTGCACCTCATTAAGCACAAATGAACAATACAATCTCAAATAAATGAAATAAGCATTACATAACTAGAATCATTGTGCACATCATCAATAATGTAGAGGAGACTAACCTAAACAAACATCAACATAGAGAAAGAAAAAGAGAGTGAAGGAGTCGACCAAATCCGAAGCCTTGCCGAAGATTCACGGTTGGAATCGCAGGGTTGTTAATCCGCGTCCAAACTCGGTCTTCAACTGCGTCCGAGGTAGAGGAGGGCTGTCACTTCCTCCCAATGGCTCATCTTCTTCGTGTCACGATCCGATAGACTCCGATACGCAATCTCCTTGCTCGATGTGGGCGATCTTTGGGCTAGAAATCTCTCCTTGGGGCTCAAGGATGATGGAGGAGGCCTAGGGGGGTGAAAACCAGCGGAAAGGGCGAAAACGGCGGACTGGACGGAGTTGCAAAGCGTGATCCCGCCCTAATTCGCGAACAGGGCATTTTATAGGCGCTGGAGTAAACAGTGCGCACGGTCATTGGCGCACGACCAGTGGTCGTGCGCACTAGAATCCTGTGATCGTGCGCCTGACTGGACGGAGCCTGCAAGGGAAGAAAATTATAAAACACAAAGTTCGCACGACCAGTGGCGCACGACCAGTGGTCGTGCGCACTGTTGTAAGTGGTCGTGCGATAAGCCAGACAGAACTCATGAAATGGTCGTTAAGTGCGCACGAGCAAAGGCGCACGACCAGTGGTCGTGCGCGAAGGAACCAGGGATCGTGCGCAGTGTTCCTGTACAGAATTGTACCGGGAACACCTGCACAACTCCTGTTCCACCATACGACACCAGTCTGGCCACTGAAGGTGGCACTTAACACAACATGAAAACTAGTAACGAAGGTAAACAAGAGATAACACCAAAACGGGCCAAAAGTGCATCTAGCATAGAATGATCAATATGAACTATAACAGGGCTAAAGTGTGGTGAAATGACTAAATAAACGGCCCAGATGAGTCCATAAAAGTGTATATGATCAGGACTCATCACACCCCCAGACTTACCTGTTTGCGCGTCCCGAGCAAACAAATCCGGTGGAGTGTGAAAATGGTAGTTAGCAAGGAAAATTACGCAAGGGAGTACAATGCGAAGTAACAAAAGCATGCAAATAGAAATTTCGTAAAAAGAGATTCTAACTATGCTAACTAATTTACGAAAGTACTAGAATGTAAACAAAGACTTATCAATACTCAGTTGGTGAATTGTGAAGAATTTGACGATCATGCCCGGTGTGAAAGTAATAGGCCACTAAGGAGGGTGTTGCAAAAGATCGGGGTTTGGGAATAACTCCGCTGAAATCCATCAACGTCGGGAACCATACGCTTGCCCGGTCACACTCTCTCCACGGCGCTAGCAAACTCGCGAGATAAATCAATAGGACATTTAGGATTAAGATGGGGCTTAGGTTGCGGTATGATAATCAAGGGTAAAAACGAAGGTTACGCAACCAACATGAGTCAACCGGACGCTGCACCAAGCAAAACCACAAACAAAGCTCGTGTGACACACCCCCAGACTTATTATGAGAACTAGGTGTGCACACAGCCTACTCCACAAATACCAACAGATTTTTTAAACGCTCGGGCGGATAACTTTTCAATACACTTTTTTTTTTCATTTCAATATCATATTTTTCTTTTTCTTGATCTTATCCTCCGGTTGGTTCAAATTCAGCAGATAGAGATTATTTCTCCTTCACAACACAACGATTCCAAACATCACACCAAATCTAGAACATGAGTGCATTTAACAAATACTTGGTTGCGACAGTGGGATAAGCTTCAGGCCTTGGTGAATGGAGGAGGAGCTGAACAAAGGGAGTGGTAGGCACAAATGTTGGGTAGCAAAGGTGAGCGAATAGGATATGGAAAGCAAAGGCTCAATCTAGCCAAGAGGTGGCCTATATCACGTTTATCTCCACGAATCGCCTGCACCCATGCTTCAAGAGTCGCTTGGGGCAAGTTCTTAGCCCACGAGAAAGGTAAACCTTCCTCCCGACTCGAGCAACACACAAATAGCGCTCGTATACACACAACACCGGGCTATCACCAATTTCAGTCACATTCACCACTTGAGTAGAATAAATCTAAAACTACGCACAAATACTAATCATAAATTAAATGCATAGAAATAATCTAATTTTACTCAAATTCTATTGTAGCATGCGGATGCGACTAGAACACTGCTCGAGTCAACATCGCACTCCAAATAGTAATTCCTAAGCTAACATCCAAATTCACATTCCTAACCAAGATAGTTTGTTCAGAACAAAACAAAAAGATAAGCATGCGCTCATGTGGGTGTTGTGGTGTGCAATGAAAATAAATAAAACATTTTAAATGAAATCTTCTAGTATGCAGTGCAATAGTGCACGTGAGCGGGTAAACAAACTACTCTCCCCCAGACTTAAACTAAACAATCCGCATAATATATGACAGGAAAATCAAAATAGGGCTAGGGAAAGAGAGTACCCAATGCTCAGCAAGTGAGCATACCAGAAGACGCGTGCAAACTAAGACAACGCTGCAGCATCCGCCATCCAGAAAAAAGATACCTGCAGGGGTCAGCTCCGCAAAAACAAAAGAAAAAGACAAGCTAAAATAAACTACAGCTAACTAAACATGATTAGAAGAAATAAAAATGCAGGAAAAGTAAGATAACTATTGGGGTTATTGTCATCCCAGCACGACTTATTCAAAACTAAAACGGTTCTAGCTAATGGGAGTATGGAATGAGAAGTGGACAGGTAACTTGCCTAATATCCGTATCGGTAGCGGGTACCGATACAGTGATAGAACAGTCACGCCTCTACCCAAATATAAGTAATACCTGCTCGTCACAGGTAGAGGGAAAAGAAAGTAAGAAGAGGAGGAGGAGATATCCTCGCTCAACTCACCAAAAATATCCTTGCCTAGCAAGGAGTCGTCAACAGGGAGGCAGCAGGAGGCGAAGGCAATGAGTGGAGCTTCCTCTACGGAGGGGTAATAAACCTCCTCACATGAGAGGATGCTCTCATCATTGACTTGAGCAAAAAGCTCCAAGTCCTCCTGAAGTACCTGTGAAGATTCAACCTGCACAGACTCAGATGAAGGAAGGGGATCAAGAAATAAAGAAGACGAAGAACATAAATAAACATCAATCGGGGGAGTGATCCCGGTCTCACTCCCATCAGGTTGGGGAAGTAAAATAATGTTGGCATTGTCATCAATGCCGCAAGGTTCAGCGGGATCGACAGTGGCCCTGCCCAAGATTTGGACTTCCTCCACCGGTGTTGAGGAAAACTCCTCCTCACCTAGAAGGTTGTCCTCCTTCATAGGAATAGGCACAACACATAGATCGCTAGCCTCATCCCGCGACACATCCTCAACAATGTCGTCGGAGACGAGTATAGTATGCACAATAGGGGAGGAGTAGTGCTCGGATAAAAATCGAGCACCGATTCCTCACAAAGAATCGAATCCACTAGGGGTGGTGGATGCACATGGAGAATAGGCTCAGCAATGTCGGTGCATAGATCAATCGCACATCCAGTGTCCGTATCCATGCCATTCCCTTCAAGATGTGAATGTGACAAAGACACATAACCGGATGTTGAAGGTGTGCCGCCAGAGTTAGGAGTTGGGACGATCCGGATATCCGGCTCATCATCCTCATCCAATTGGCGAAGATACTCGGCACAGTCCTTCAAGACATGATCAGTGCTCCGACAAAACTGGCACTGCCTTGCGGGCTTCTTTGGCACAGCGGGGGCTGAAGCCGAAAAGAAGTAAGACGGTAAAGGCTCAGCAGAGTAGCCATAAGACTTACGCGCACCATATGAAGTATCAGACGAAGTCGGTGCTCCATATGCTGGGCTATAAGAATTATGCCTACTATTCTCCGTTGGGCATTCATCACTAGAGTGGGAGGTAGCTCCACACCAACGGCAACGGAAATTAAGATGTGCCCACATAGTGCGAAGATAAAACGATTCAAATAGAAAAACACTATTGTGCGAAATACCACACCTAACAAAAATTACTAAAGCAACCTAATTAAAACAGGAAAATGGAATAAAAAGAAATAAAACAAAAAAAATGCAATTACAAAAGGAAGGGCTTCTCTCTCAGGTTTTCCCTCTCCAGAAAACTCACACGACTGTGTTCCCCCGCAACGGCGCCAAAAACTTGATGCGATTATTTCGGCAAGTGCACCGGTCGCGCAAGTAATAATAATGGGGAAAATCCCCGAGTGTCGGTCTCTCAAGGAACACAGTAAGGTGGAGTTAGGTTTCGAGGAAGGACTTGAGATCGAAGTCCTTGGTCGGGGTTACAATGGATGGTTGGTTTGGGTTGCGAATAGTAAAATAAAATATTACGACTACTCCTATGCAATGCCGCTATGCAATGCTTCGCTTGGTGGAATGGAGACTAGGCAGGCCTTGAGCACGCTGCGTCGCAAGGGAGGATGGACGAGTAGGAAAGCGGAGTCGAACTGTGCAGGCCTTGAGCGCGCTGCTTCGTTAGGCGGGATGGAATACACGGGCCGCTGTGCCACGCTTCGGTAGGCGAATGGGCGAGTAGGCTAATGGAATAGAATGGAGAGAACGGTGGAATGAGGGTCGCAAGCACCTCGTCAACAAGCACGCCACTAGCAATAGCTAGTGCGGCACCGAACACAATGACGAAATATAAGTTAAATGGGGGCGCACCTCATTAAGCACAAATGAACAATACAATCTCAAATAAATGAAATAAGCATTACATAACTAGAATCATTGTGCACATCATCAATAATGTAGAGGAGACTAACCTAAACAAACATCAACATAGAGAAAGAAAAAGAGAGTGAAGGAGTCGACCAAATCTGAAGCCTTGCCGAAGATTCACGGTTGGAATCGCAGGGTTGTCAATCCGCGTCCAAACTCGGTCTTCAACTGCGTCCGAGGTAGAGGAGGGCTGTCACTTCCTCCCAATGGCTCGTCTTCTTTGTGTCACGATCTGATCTACTCCAATACGCAATCTCCTTGCTCGATGTGGGCGATCTTTGGGCTAGAAATCTCTCCTTGGGGCTCAAGGATGATGGAGGAGGCCTAGGGGGGTGAAAAACCAGTGGAAAGGGCGAAAACGGCGGACTGGACAGAGTTGCAAAGCGTGATCCCGCCCTAATTCGCGAACAGGGCATTTTATAGGCGCTGGAGTAAACAGTGCGCACGGTCGTTGGCGCACAACCAGTGGTCATGCGCACTAGAATCCTGTGATCGTGCGCCTGACTGGACGGAGCCTGCAAGGGAAGAAAATTATAAAACACAAAGTTCGCACGACCAGTGGCTGTCGTAAGTGGTCGTGCGCACTGTCGTAAGTGGTCGTGCGATAAGCCAGACAGAACTCATGAAATGGTCGTTAAGTGTGCACGAGCAAAGGCGCACGACCAGTGGTCGTGCGCGAAGGAACCAGTGATCGTGTGCAGTGTTCCTGTACAGAATTGTACCGGGAACACCTGCACGACTCCTGTTCCAGCATACGACACTACTCTGGCCACTAAAGGTGGCACTTAACAAAGCATGAAAACTAGTAACGAAGGTAAACAAGAGATAACACCAAAACGGGCCAAAAGTGCATCTAGCATAGAATGATCAATATGAACTATAACACGGCTAAAGTGTGGTGAAATGACTAAATAAACGGCCCAGATGAGTCCATAAAAGTGTATATGATCAGGACTCATCACGCGTACCTTTTTGTACTGATGATTTGATTAATAAATCATTGGACGGCTCTGATTAAAAGATCCAATATTGTATTCAGTGTTTGGGTTGTATTTCGACGATATGCATTTTTGTCGTTGAAACAAGTCGCCGTCATGAATCCTTCCCAGTGAGTCCATATGTCATTGAGACTAGCGCAATGTCATTCAGACTAGCGCAATGTCATTGAGACATCAGATTATTTCGTCAAGACATTTCATTTTATATTGCTGAGAATCTGTCTATGTCGTTGAGACAACCATCCGATATTTGTCTGACTTGAGAAAATTATCAGCACTTCTTGAGAGATTCTTGGAGGCTGTGCCACATAGACTTCCTCCTTAAAGTCTCTTATTTTGAGATACTAATTCAACATTCACTTGATAGGCTTGGAATCCTCTATGGGCTACATAAACTAAGAATATTATGTTTGATTCCAATCTTGTATTAGGAACAAAGGGTCTGGTCAAAATCAATGCTCTTCTCCTGTGTATACCCCTTTGCAGCTTTTGAGTTGATTTAGTTCCTCCTGCATTGCTTGATTGACAACTCCTTATAATTTTTTCTTGAGAATGATGCCTGACTTGTCTAAGAGTAGCTTACTGATAATAAAAATTGACAATCTGCAAAAGCCTTTCTCGAGGAGATAAGAATTCGACGGGCACTTTCGAGGCGTCTCGCGAGTACTCGTACTTCGAGGAACTAAACCATTATCCTACCTGTCGAGATGATAAAAGTAATAGTCTTTCCTTTTTTTCGGAATATCGACGTTTACGCCGCGGCGGCGGCGCCGAAATCTAAAAATAAATTAAAAAGAAGAGGAGAAAGTTTTTGCAAGTTTTTGTTAATATAATCCAAACTACTCATTCGAAAAGGCAAGTGTACCTTATCGCGTATAGCATAGGATATTTTTAATAAAATATCAAGGTCGTATTGAAATCCGGGTCTATCGATTACTTCTACTTCGAAAAAGCTAACTATTATTTTATCGGAAATAAAATTGATTTAGAGAGCGTAATTAAAATTAACTAAAAAGAGAACATTGAAACGAGGAAAACAAAACTTGAAATAGCTTGCTAAAAGTTAAGGTTAAATTCAATTCAAAGCTTGCGAAAATCAAGAACAACTAAATATTTGATAAAGGAAGGAATAAAAAGAGAAAAGGAGAGAAGAAGAGATTATTGCATAAGTGAAAGGAAAATTAACATTTCATTACCATGAAAAAGAGAACATTACATAAATTGAAAGCTACATTACATTGCATGAAATTAAAGCTAAGCTACCTTGCATGGAAGAGAAAACAAGACATTAAAAAGGAAATAAGAGAATTACATGAAATTAAATCTAAACCTAAAACATGAAAAATAAGGAAAACTATACAAGAACAGCCCAAATGGGCAGGGGGAAGGGAATGGAATGCTGGAGGGCAATCTCTCAATTTATAGGAAAAATTTCCAGGTTCCACGCCCTCGGTCACGGGCGTGACCTAGGGCGTGTAATACTTATTCTGCACGGCTGCGACATCGGCGTGGGTCTTGCGTGACTGTGTCGCGAAAAAGGACATTACACGCCCGTGTAACTTTGGTCACGGGCGTGTACCTGGGCGTGTACTTGGGCGGCTTCATCAATGCGGCGTGGGCTTGAGTGCGGCACTGCAGTGAAAAGCGATCACGTGCAAAAAGTCACGGGCGTGACTCATGGGTCACGGGCGTGACTGGGGTCAACTCCATCAATGCGGCGTGTGCTTGAATTCGGCGTAGCAGGGAGCTGGGATCACGCGGGAAGTCACGGGCGTGACTCTTTGGTCACGAGCGTGACTCTTTGGTCACGAGCGTGACTTGGGTCAACTCCTTGACAGCATCTCCACGTCTCGTCGGTAGCCAGCTGGGAAGATTCTAAGATTACACGCCCTTGGTCACGGGCGTGACCTAGTATCACGGGCGTGACCTGGGGCGTGACTTGTTGTGGACTAGCTCAATCTGCTCGGCAACACTTCTGGACTGATCTTAGTGTTACCAGCGCCTTGGTCACAAAATGGGCGTGACCTAGGGCGTCTTACTATGGAATTTGTCCAAAAAACACCAGAAAATCTTGCAAGAACAAAAAATACAATTATATTTAGAACTAAAATTATAAACGAAGGTGATTTTTAACTAAAAATATAAATAATATTTACAAAATTATATTAAACTTAACCTAAATACTATAATTAAAATAAGCATAAATTCTACTTATGACGTACAGTCTTCTGGGAATGACTTTTTTCTTTCAACTATGATTCAGCCTTATCTTCAAATGAATAGCTTTGTCCAATTTCAAATGATGTATTTTGAAATCCCCAATGAACTATACTAGCCTTGTGAATAGAGGCATAACCTTTGGTCACCCCTTTTTTGAACCCCCAAATATAACTGTTTGGTCCATTTTCAGTGGGGGTGGAATATTCTCAAGTACCTCATCACTCCAGTCATGTGGCTTGGATCAACCACTGTCCCAAATACCACTTGGGAGATTGGTTGGTATTTGGACATACATGCAAGAAAGATTACTTACCCTTAGTACATAATTGGATTTGGGTCTTTAGTTTCTGTTAGGGGGATAACTGAACACCACACCTCTGAGTGGTCTGCAATCTTTTTGCACTAGCACTGTTGGGTTGAACCAACGTCCAAGGCAAAATGACCAACTTTCCCACAACACTAGCACTCATACATGTTTGTATCTTCTCTTCTACATCCACCATCTGGGTAGGGTGTCAATGTTGGGTGGATAGGACTGAAGACAGCTGGCCTAACAGGCCTTGGGTGAACCTCACAAGTGTAAGTATGTAGTGGAGCTGGTCTCACCAACCTTTTGGTTCACCTTCTTGGGAACATGCTAGGTAGGAACTACTGCCTGTCCCTTGCTTTTGGGTGCTATTGTTGTAGGTCCATGGACAAAGGGGCCTAGATTCTTCATCTAAATCTCTTCATGGGGTACTTTAAAAGCACTAAGCGCAAAACCTTCTCTTCTATATGTGGGTTAGTGGGCTTACCTGCCTCTTGTAAGAGCAAGCATTAGTTAGATGACCAGTATGCAGATTCCTGGTCAAAAGGGATTTGATGCTAGTAGCATCTTCTAGAAAGAAGGTTGAGCATCAGAAGCCTTACCCTTGACTATCTCCTTACACAAATCCTACACCACCTCTGAATGGTGCAGAAAAGTTGTCAATGATGGGAAGGACAATCTTAGGATTTGAGAAGCTGACCTACAATTCTCTTTTCAGCCAACAACATTTCCTCAAGGTCCTTGATGACCTTGTTCTTCTGACCCAACTCAGCATTTTGAGCTTTGTGGCTTCCATGAGCTTGTCCACTTCCTTGCTCATAGCAGTCAGCTTTTCAGCTGTCTCTTGGAGCTCAAATTGGGCAAATTTCAAGGATGACAACTCCTTAGATTGAGCTCTAAGAAGCTTCTTACTTCTCTTCAAAGCAATCCACAAGGCTTCATTCTGCTGCACTAGTTCAGATTCAACCTCAATGTGTGGATCTTGAGGATATGTTATTGCAAGCAGATTTACACTCACTATCATGCGCAGAATCTGCCAATGATTCATAATCAGAGGCATATAAGGGAGCTCTGATAAGTACCTTCCCAGGAGATGTGTTCTCATCCAATATTCTTCATTTATGGCCATGAGGCCAATAACAACTTCCTGCTCTGTTTCTGATGAATTTGAATCATATTCACTTAGTGTTTTGATTTTCTTAACAATGAATCCTTTCACAGATTTCTTTATGTCCCTTGGACTTCTTCTATCATCATGCGTCTTTGATTCCCTCTTCTTGGAGGGGCAGTCAGCTATCATATGTCCTGTCTTCTTGCAACAGTAACAAATTGTGTTAGATAAATTAAATTTACTTGTTTTACATTTATACTTTTCCTCCTTTGAATACTTAGGTCTTTCATGTTGACCAGATCTTCTGGAGTTTGAAGATGATGATTTATGATTGTCTCTTCTCCTTCTGGACCTCAGCTTTTTGAATTGCTTGGAGAGAGGGCCAATTCTGTATCAGTGTTGTCAGATTCTGATGTGCTGGCATCAGAAAGCTTCACTGCCTTCAGAGATATCCTGAATTACAGGAGTCTTTCCATTGGTACTTCTCAAGATTTCAGCCTTCAGAGCCATGGGCCTTTCTCTGGTGCTCCCCCTTGAGCTTTCTTCTTCAGCTTTTCTAGTGTTAAGCTGAAATTCATGAGATAGCAGTTTACCATACAGATTTTTGGCCTCCATATTACGCAACTGGCCCATCTTCCTGATGGCACAAATTTTAATATCACATTCCTTAGTGAGGGATCTAAGGAATTTTTCATTGAGGTCTGAGTTTGTAAACTCCCTTCCATAATTTTTTTAGGCCATTTACAATCTTGAAAAAATCTCTTATAGCAGTTGCAGATATTTTCACTCTTGTCTTGCTTAAAAGCCTCATACTCCTGGTTTAGGAGGGACTTTCTATCATCTCTTACTTCTTTAGTCCCCTACATGTAGACCACAAAGGAATCCCCCATTTCTTTTGCTGTTTTGCAATGAATTAAGTTTTTGAAATGTAGAATCATCAATTGCATTGACAATTATATTTTTGGCTCTCTTGTCCATAGTGACCAAGGCTACTTCAGGCCTTGGTAAAACTGGGACAAAGTTTTAGGGACTGGAGGTGTTGTTGGAGTCACTGAAATAGTCATGGGAACATAAGGTCCCTCTTCAATAGCCATATAGGATTCTAGGATCTGAAGCTTCCATGTATAATTTGACTCTTTGCTTCCAGATGGGGAAATTATCCTTTGTGCAAATAGGCAGCTTCATATAGCTCGTTTCCTTGTGATGCTCACCAGTCATTTTATGTGCTGACAACCCAATATGATTTGTAGATCTTGTTTTAGGATGTTAGGACTTTGAACTCAACCTAGATATAATACCAATTGAAATATTTGGGTTGATCTATAATACACGGGGGGGGGGGGGGGGGGGGGGGGGGGGGGGGGGGGGGGGGGGGGGGGGGGGGGGGGGGGGGGGGGGGGGGGGTGGGGGGGGGGGGGGGGGGGGGGGGGGGGGGGGGGGGGGGGGGGGGG
>JAWHQI010002096.1:0-46227 GCA_033032865.1 Dactylorhiza incarnata
GGTGGATTTATGTTTCAGATGATCTTGACCGTCTGATGGGTCTAGGTCTATGAATAATTTTTATGGGTTAATTTCCAGGCATCACAAAATTTGGAGATAAATTTCTAGGCTCTCGTGGTCTTCCCACGGTGCCGAAGCAAGGTAACTACCAAGGTTGCAGATATCGATGTCGGGTTCATTCGGTTTTGAGTTTGAAATGTCGGATGTTCGGATTGCGGGGGATATATCGGGGATATTTTACAATGTCGGATTTTAATATTTAATAAATTTATTCATATATATATACATATTTTTTATAAATATGTATAATTGTTACATAATGTATGTTTATAAATTACACAATAAACATATAACACATTGTGTATGTTTATAAATTAAATAAAGAAATGTCGACTACAATAAACAACATAAAAATCACCAATGAGAGTGAGATGAGAAAGTCCTCGACGCTAGACTTAGAGAGATGCACGAAATGAAGCACGAAACAAAATATTTTTGTTTGGTCTCTTCAAAAAATGAAAAAATACTTTTAATACTCGACGATATATCGTCAGACATTTTTGCTTAAAATATCGATGTCGTGACGTTTTGTCCCCAAAACCTTTATGTCGACATGTCGGCCGACATCTACAACACTGGTAACTACCCTCTCTTCCATAACTACCACGCAACCACCCCCACTACTCAACTCCAATAACTAGTTAACTACCACCTCTACCCACCAAACTTCAATATAACTAGCTACATTTATCACTTACCACAAAAAAACATCATATTAACTGCATCTTTCTACTGCGATTGGCTAGTTCCTCTCGAGAAATTCACCCACACATCTCTCTAGCCAAGCCTCTGTTCATGTCCCGAACTTTTCTGCACAACCTGGAACTTCTTCATTTCACTGTTCTCTTCCAAATATGTTTCAACCAGCCCCGTTCCATCCCAATCTAACCCCGTTAATCCTTTACCCATTCTCCCAACAGCCCTTCGTTACTTCCCCTCATTTCAGCAATCCTTAAATCCTACTAGATCCCCACCATCCTCTCCAAAACTCCATTTAGTCACTAAACTTCGTACCAAACCAGTACATAATTGCTGTCCAGCCACAATTCATCCATTATTCAAGTCTTTCAGATACCTATTACTTATGCAAGTTCTTTTATGAAGTCTTGCTAATTGTTGAATGTTTGGTGGATGAACATATTATTTGGGATACAAATTCATATCAATTTACCCATCCATTATACTATTTACAAGGTTTATTCACCTATCATTTAAATGAAGCCCTCTTTGTTTTAATACGACTAACAAATGTTCGTTCATCTAATACTCTAAAATCAATTGTGATTTTTTGCAAATTTCTTTAATAATTTCAATATTTATTGCTATTTAATTGTTGGACAATTATATTTGCACCACATCATTTAGATTTCTCTTGTCACTACACTAACACCACTTCATTAGAGTTACCATTATGGCACACATACACTACACTTATTAATTTCGTCCTGCGTCAGTTTGGTATCAGAACCCCATGTTTAAGCTTAGTTTAGGATATGCGGGACTAGAGTCTATAAATCATATATGTGATATCATAACAGTCATTGCTACTCTTCTCCTCTATACGAGGAACCAAAGTTCGTACATGATTGATCTCATAGAGCTCATTTGGAGAGATCTTTGTATTATTACGATTATCATCATCGTCCTCAGCCCCCCATTTATAGAAATAGTGTTCAACACCCTTTATCACAGTTTAATTCTTCTAGAGGCGATTACTACAAAGAGTATCATGAATCTCATATACTGAATTATCGTGAGGATGATATCACATGTCGATTTAGGCTAGGTGTGCCATCTTTTGTCAGCCAATTATACTCAAAGGCACTGACATATTGGTTATTAGGCATAGAAGAGCGTTTTGACTGGTATCATGTATCTGATGAGTGTCACGTTAGATTTGCTAAGATGAAGCTTCAAGACCAGACTAAGATGTATTCGACTGACCTAGAGCGTAAGATTGAACCCTATGGTCTTCGCTCCATTTCCAGATGAACAGACATGAATCGAATATCGAGGAAGAAATATCTTTCATTATCCCATATTCCCATTGGAGTAAGTTCTTTGACTAGTTACACGACTTTCAGCAAGGGACTATGTTCGTTGTCGATTACATGACTTGATTCTACAAGCTAGTAGTGAGGAGTGATATTTAGGAAGAGCCCATTGGTACTGCTTCTCGATATCGATGTAGACTCTGCACAAAATTCGTGGAGAGCCGACTTCTCATCGTTTAAATCTATGGATCAGATATTTACCTAGCTATACATTACGAGCATTATCTTAGATCCACTAGTTCGAGTCGAGTTGACCTGCAGCTTGACCAGTCCACCACTAGAGATCCTCACCAAAGACCACAAGTACACCTAGTGTGACGACACAACATGACACCGTTATATGCCTCCGACTTTATGATGCGACTTATTTTGATGAGATTAAGTACGTTATACTTCTAGGAACTTAGATAGCGAACCCGTCCCTATGTGGAGTCCACTCCTCGATGATGAGCATGAGCCTATTCCTGACCCGATAGTGTATGATGAGGGAGATAATGTTGCAATTGTTTCTGAGAGTGGCATGAGTAGATGGTGAGCATGAGCCTATTTCTGACCCGATAGTGTATGATGACAGAGATAGTGTTGCGATTGTTTCTAAGAGTGATATGAGTAGATCACTAGAGTTAGGCACGAGGAAGTGTCCATACACCCCTTCTTGATGAGAGTGCGATTCTGGTGAGTGATCCATTCATTAATACAAGACTCTTGACGTTTCTTTAAGTCATATCTCCGAGTCATCCCACCCTATGGCTCTTTGGCGCCTAGTGTTGTGTACTTGATTGCCCCTCTTAAGCTTGAGGGCATTCCTGATATTTCAAGAACCTGCATTGGTACCTGCGATGAATTTTATTTTACCTCTTGGTGAGCCACTTGATGAGTTCTCCTTTTGTGGAGACATTCGACATATCATAGAGTGGTATCCCAGTGTCAGTGTCCCATACATTCTTCTGAGTGATTGTCGCCTTCATGATGATTTTACCTACAGACCGTTTGTCGTTTGGTGAGTCTTCTGACGAGTCACATCCTTGATAGACATTTGATGTCATGGGCTCATATTTTAATACTAATGCCTCATGTAAGCATATAGGTGTTCGTCGCACACTCAACGAATATTTCTACAGTCCACCTAGAGAGCCTCTTGTTAAGACAACGCTTATTAGGGATGTATCCATTATTAGTAAGTCAGTCGAGTTTGAGAGTGCACTCGATGGCTCGATGATCTTGTTCATCATCACGAACACTCTTGGAGACATTCAACTTATTATATTGTCACATCTTACTACTGATGTCTTTGGTGATCATTTGAATGATCATGGTTCCCGTGATGAATTCTTCTATACTCCACCCACTGTGCCTCCTGACCATGTACCCAACTTAGGAGTTCATTATAACACCATAGAACCCAAGTCGAAGGAGTTGGTCATGTCTATCGTTCATCTTTTACATTTGTTGCATACTCGTTTGCATATATTATATGACTTGTCTGTGTTGCAAGATTCACACCTACTATATGCTTTGCATCATTTGCATGAAATGCATGAATTTACCTGACGTAAAAATGCAATAAATAATGGAAATTATACGGTTTACACAAACATTTACATGAGAAAGCAGAGCATTAGAGAAGATGAGTAAGTGATGATTATAATTAACTCTGAGAGGTCCCTATGGGAGCAATGACAAAATTAAATGCTAGGTGAATGAGTCCCTAAGAATTGAGTCAAGTATCTTCGAATTAAATATTCCTAATAGTAAGAGAACTCATCGTGTATTCTACATTGAGGATTTGACCTCATAATATAAGCCTTATGAATATACAAGACCATTCCCTGACACCACCTCTTTGCCTCATCCACCATCTTCATTAGACTGTCCTCAGTTTCAACCTCAACCTGTTGCCCAATCACAAGCATATTCCTCAGTTCTTACTTTGACACCAGTTCTTATTTTGGCACATGAGAGCTTACAGCCGTCAACTGAGATCATAATAGACATTGTGAGCCACGAAATTTCAGCGACATTAAGAGAATCTACATTGAGATATTTGGCACCTTGGAGAGGACGGACTACTATTGATGGTACTTGGATGGCACGAGAGGAGCTCAATTTACTTACCATTTGTCTTCATAGGGAGTATGATCATCTTCATGTATCGAAAATGAATGATCTCAAGTCGGGGAAATTGATGGGGATCTCGGACAGAGGTCGGGCCGACACCTATCGGAGCCGACACGAGTCTACATATGCATGAGGCAGAGATTGGATTGCGTATATACGATCAGAGCAGGTAGTCACGTTCATAGTGATGACGACATTTTTATGTAATTTTTATATTTTTATTCCATGTAAAATTAGTGGATTATGTTCCGGACGATCTTGATTCTTGGCCGTTCGCAGTGGGTTCTAAGTCTATAAATAAATGTCTAGTCTCTAGAGGCTGATTTTCAGGAATCACATAATTTGGAGAGAATTTTTGGGCTCTCATGGTCTTCCCACGGTGCCGAATCCATGGCTCTTTGGCGCCCTAAGACACGGTAACTACCAGCTCTTGCATAACTACCATGCAACCACCCCCACTATTCATAACCTCCAATAATCACCTTTACCCACCAAATTCCAATATAACTAACTACATTTATCACTTACCAGTTACCACAAAAATAATCATATTAACTTCATCTTTCTACTGAAACTGTCTAGTTCCTCTCTCCATATCTAGTTAACTGACCATCATCCAGGCCCTAACCACTCATTCTTACGCGAACTCCAACTGCTGAACAGCCATCTGCCCATCCCCATCTTTGTCGACACTTCCATGCCACCCATAAATCACTACAGTGAGAAATTTACCCACACATCTCTCTAGCCAAGCCCTTGTTCATGTCCAAAACTTTTTCTGCACAATCTGAAACTTCTTCATTTCACTGTTCTCTTCCAGATATGCCATAGCCATCCCCGTTCCATCCCAACCTAACCCCGTTGACCCTTACCCCTTCTCCCAACAGCCCTTCATTACTTCCCCTTCATTTCAGCAATCCTTAAACCCTACCAGAGCCCGACTATCCTCTCCAAAACTCCATTTAGTCACTGAACTTCATACCAAACCAGTGCAGAATTGCTGTGCAGCCCCAATTTAGCCATTATGAAGTCTTGCTAATTGTTGAATGTTTGGTAGATTAACATGTTAAAATTCATATCAATTTACCCATCCATTATGCTATTTACAAGATTTATTCGCCTATCATTTAATTGAATCCCTCTTTATTTTAATACGACTAACAATTGTTCGTTCTTCTAATACTCTAAAATCAATTGTGGTTGTTTGCAGATTTCTTTATTAATTTCAAAATTTATTGCTATTTAATTGTTGGACAATTTTTTTTGCACCACAACATTTAGATTCCTCTTGATACTGCACTAACACTACTTCATTAAAGTTCCCATTAGGGCACACATACACCACACTCACTAATTTCGTCCAGCGTCAGTTTGTATCAGAACCCCAGGTTTAGGCTTAGTTTAGGATAGCGGGATTAGAGTCTATAAATCATGTCATATCACAACAGTCGTTGCTACTCTTATCCTCTATATGAGGAACCAAAGTTCGTATATGCTTGATCTCATAAAGTTCTTTTGGAGAGATATTTGTATTATTACTTTAATAATGATAGAAATAGTGTTGAACACCCTTTAACACGGTTTATTTCTTCTAGAGGCGATTACTACAATGTGTATCATGGATTTCATATACAGAATTATCGTTAGGTTGTTATAGTCAGATGGAAAAATAATGAGGATAATAGTTTATTATAAGGAGGCAGGGAATGTATACACGAAGGGAGTGAACCTAAACAAGAGAAAATAAATGGGCCTTTTACAATATTTTACAATCATTTAATTCAACTCCCCCCTTAAGATGAGAGTATATGTCAAACATTCTCAGCTTGATAATGTTGCTTTTGAAAATATTGCAAAATAAACACTTGGTAATATGTCTGGTACTTGATCCTGAGATTGAACAAATGAGGTGAAAATATTGTCTTTTTCAATGATCCTTGATAAAGCGTCTATCAATTTTGACATATTTTGTTCAGTCATGTGGAACAAGATTATGTGCCATATTGATAGCAACTTTGTTGTCGCAGTATAATCTGATAGGCTTTCTAGTCTGTAGTCCCAATCTCACATTATAGTGTTATGCCAGATCTCCTCACATATTCCTTGTGACATTGCCCTATACTCCGCTTCTGTACTGGATCTCGCTACAACATTTGTTTCTTACTTCGCCAGGTCACTAAATTCCCTCCAACGAATGAGCAATATTCGGTGGCAGACTTTCTGTCATCAACATCCAGCTGTTTATTGCGGGAGAATAGAATTCCACGTCCATGAGAGTTCTTCAAGTACCGTAACACACGCATGACAACTTCATGATGTCGCAGTCTGGGAGAATGCATGTATCTGCTAAGGATCCCAACAACATGTGTGTTATCCAGATGAGTATGTGAGAGATAGATCAGTCTTCCCACCAGTCTCTGGTACCTAGAGGAGTTCACCTTCTCACCATTCTTGTCTTCATCAATCTTGCATTTCACTTCAACGGGAGTATTAATAGGAGCACAACCAATCATCCCTAGGACATATTTTCTCTGAGTAATGAAGATACCGCGATCAAAGCGTGCAACTTCTATTCCTAGAAAATACTTCAACTTTCGTAGATCTTTAACTTTCAAACTTTTTACACCGGTGCGCCCTAAGCCATGTGATTTCTGTAACACCATTTCCCGATGATTATGTCATCGACATAAACAATGAGAGTAGCCACTTTCTCTGCTTTCCTTTTCACGAAGAGGGTGCCATAGTCAAGTAAGAGGAGACGACCCAAAAGCAATATCTCCCAAGTCAGCCACGGCAAAGCAATATCTCCCAAGTCAGCCACGGAAAGAAAAAGAAACCTGTGACTCTCATAAGAAAGGAAAGGATGATCAGAGTGACTATTTGTATCCCAATAAGGTCATGGCGTTCTGGAACTTCCCAAACCAAGCCCTGGTGGATTGCTTTAGACCGTAAAGAGATTTTTGAAGTTGACACACCTTTCCTTCCGATCCCGTCTTTACGAAACTAGGTGGAACTTTCATATAGACTTCTTCAAGATCACCATGTAAAAAGACGTTCTTGACGTCAAGTTGTTGCAACTCCCATCCCAAGCATGCAGTACATGATAAAATGACATAGATGGAGTCCATCTTGACAACAAGAGCAAATGTTTCATGATAGTCCACATCTGGAGTTTGGGTGTATCCATGAGCAACTAGCCTTGCTTTATATCTCTCAACATCCCCCTCTTGATTCTGTTTAATAGAGAACACCCATCAGAAACCAACAAGCTTCTTCCCGGCGGGGAGATGGGTGAGTGTAGGGGCGTGCAAAAGTAACTGAAGAACCGAAATCCAGAACGAAACCGAACCGAACCAGGTGGTTCGGGTCGGTTCCCGTTCGGCTCGGTTCGGTTCCCGTTCGGCTCGGTTCGGATCTGGATCTAAAAATAAAAGAACCGGTGGTTCGGTTCTCGGTTCCTATAGTCGGGTATCCGAGAACCGCCCCGAACCGGTAATTAAAAATTAAAAATTAAAAATTAGGCAACTCATTCAGCAAGCCTGCAAGATTGCAAGGCATTGGGCGCGGTCTCAGTTTCCCAACCTGTAAAATTAATAACTAATAATACACTATTAACTATTAAATAATAATTATTAACCCGACTAATAAGTAATAAATATTGTACTAAACAAAGAATAAAGACTAAAGAAGAAGCCGCGGTCTCCCAAACCTAGCCTCCCAAATTCTCACGCAGACGCAACCGCGCTCCTTTCCCGCTTCCCGTTTCCGTATCCTAGAAGGCGAGAACAAACCTTCTTCAAGTCTTCCCCCCAACTCGCTCCATCCTCTTCCAGTCCTCCTCGCCGGTGCTGTGTAGGTTGCTAAGAGTATTTCTGGCTGCAGGACACTTCCTCCCGGGCTCCCCCCTTTAATCTTCCTTGCTGGCTTCCCCCTTCACTCAGAGGTCACGGACCCAGGTAAGAATTGTTGGATTGCAATTAGGTCATTTAATCATCCTCTACCTCTTCCTGATTATACTTTTGCAATTAGGTCATTTTAATTATCCCTGGCTAGATTGGCGCAGATACTTTTGCAATAATGTTTGATATAATCAACATAAGTTTTTGTTTCCACTCTTGAGAGTTATGTGCTTATATATTTCTACGGATACATATATAATGAAAGCTCTTATAGGTTTTATCATTTAGCCTGGAATGACATTTGATTTTTTGCGGCAACATCTAATGTTAAAGAAGTTCATTAGTCTTGTTGCATAGCCATTTGAGGCATTTCTTCTGCCAAATAAAGTACTAGCTATATAGGCCTGATAAGTAGTGTTTAGGGTTGCTTATAATCCAGAGATGTTATTTCATGCAGGGATAAGTGGATAACATTAGATTCAACTTTAACACAGTGAGTGCACCTGAATTTGTGGCAGTAAAAGACTAATGCTCCTTTGATAATGTTAGTATTAAATAAGCAGGTTATTATTAACAATATTAATGTTAGTGTTTACAAGTATTTTCTATTAACCTTAGAATCTGGATAATGCTCTGGTCATGAAGAGTGTTTACAAGGATTATTAATGATAGTTTATCTTGATTTTTGCTAGTAGTTCATGCTTGGAATGAACTTTGAATTATACATGATTGCAATAATTATAAGATATGTGTAGAACCGAGAACCGAACCGAAACCAAATTGAACCGAACGGTTCGGATCCGGATTCATACTTTAGGACCGTGGGTCGGTTCCGGTTCCAAAATTTTGTAACCGAACCTATATGGATCAGTTGTTGGTTTTGGATGGAACGGAACGGAACCGATCCAAGTTGCACCCCTACGTGAGTGTCCAAGTCTGGTTCTTCTCCTATTCCAACATCTCATCCTTCATTGCCTTGCGCCACACACTGACACAAGTATATCTATGGCTTCCTGCTAAGTATTAGGAATGCGAACAGAATCCAAGGAGGAAATGAAGTCATTATGTGTCGTAAGATCCAACACGTATAAACCTGCAAAAGAGGAGGCACATGAGGAGAAGGCAAAGGCGGGGGCAGAACCACTTGACCAATGGGAGTAGGTGGATTAGAAGGCTGATATGAAGGATAAATAAGTAAAGGAATAGAGGGAGAGCTCACTTCCATGGTAACAGACTCCCCCTGAAGTGAGTTCCCATAGTAAGGTTCAGATTCATGTAACGTGACATTCATAGAAACAAAGGTCTTACTGGTCACTTGATGAAATCACTTATATCTTTTTTGGGTTGGAGAATATCTGATAAAGACACTGCAGAGCATGAGGGTCAAGATTTGATGCGTGATGCACGTGGACAAAGCACACACACCTGTAGATACGTGGAGGAATTTGAGTGGGTGAAACATGGAGAGTATCGAGGGATATTTATGTCCAAGGATACGAGTATGCATGCGATTAATGAGATACACAAAGGATAACATCCCCCCAATAATATTTAGGAAGGTTTATCTGAAGCAAAAGACACCGAGCAACCTCAAGAAGGTGTTGATCTTACGCTCAACGACTCCATTCTGAGCAACGACATAGACACAAGAGTTTGGTAGATGATGCCCAGGTCACTGAGGTAGCACTCAAATTGAGAGTCAATACACTCACGACCATTGCCATTGCGCAACACTTTAGTGATAGCATTGAACTGAGCATCTATCATTTTATGGAAATGTTGAAACATGGGAAACACATCATTTTTGTTTCTCATCAGATAAACCCATATGCAACGAGAAAAACAATCTATGAAAAAACAAACCAGTGAAAACCAGAGATAGACGCAACTGGACAATGACCCCAAACATCAATATGAATAATAACAAAGGAGTATTACTAGGTGGTAAAACATGAGTAAGAGTAGTACGTTTGTGCTTACTAAGTTCACACACATCACAAGTAAAAGTATTAAACAAAGAGTTGGATAGAGCAGGTAACAAATGTTTCATAGTAGAGTTAGAAGGATGACCTAGGCGACAATGCCAGAAATCTAAATCAGAAGTCTGAGCCACATGAAGAGTTTGCGGAGGAGTCGAGCTGGAGGGATCAAACATGTAGAGTCACTGATCAATTCATAGAGTTAGTCGAGTGAATAATAGAAAGAAGGTTTCGAGTAAACTTAGGAACATGAAGATTTGAAGAGAGAGTGAGGGATGATCAGGGAATGGATCCTTTCTCAGCAATACAAATCAATCTTTCTCGTAATGAGGGATGGGAAATGCAAAAGAAATAAACTTTCATTAGAAACCGCCTTGGATGTGGTATCCCGTTGTTTCTAGTTTTTGACGAAGCTTCTTCCAGATCTCTTTAAAATCTTCATCCGCTTCATACAACTCATTCAAATACATAGCCCACCACAACTTTTCTCAGAGTGGCTATTAGGATTTAGGGCGGATTTCCTTTGTTGTTGAATCCAGCCAATTAATGTTCGGAATGGTTCTACGTATGGGTGCATTGACTTATACAAAGGCATGAAGACCCACAAATGTTTTTTTGCTCATAATTATGTTCTAATAAGTAGTTTTGAAGAGTTATAAAAACCAGGATTGGAGGGAAAAAGGCAAGGGTGTCTCTCATGATTAACAAAATGAAGATCTGGAAATAATAATGACTAGTTAATCTTGATCATAAAATAGGTGAAGGAAGCCTAGGGGTGATTGATGTAGCTGTTTTTGATATATGCATACTCCAATGTTTGGGGTAAAAATTCCTTCTTGTCTGATGCGCACTGTGGAAGAAATAATTGATGTTTCACAATTAAATATGTAGTGCTTATGGTAGGTGTAGTAGTTCAAAAAAGTCTCTTCAAAGTGGGATACAAGCATCTGAAGAAGCTATGATGTGCAGAGGAAAGTGAATACCAAGAGCTCAGCTTATGCGTCATTTGTCTCTGAAAAAATGGAGGGAACTGAAAAGTAATCTGTCTCATGAAAGCTCCTAAAATAACAATACAGTGTGGTCCCTTTGAAGTATGGGAAACTGTTGCTGCTGCGGGTAACAGACAGGCGATAGGGGCGATAGGAGCGGCCGGGGTATCGGACGGGAATGACGCCCGGCGATAGCGACGGCGGCAGCTGGGTTCGGCGGAAGAAACGAGAGGGAGAGAAGTAGAGAAGGAAAGAGAGACAAGCGGAACAGCCCCTCCTAAAATTCGATTGATCCAAAGATAACATCAAAACCCTAGGTGCTCCCTTATATAGGGGGAAACCACCACATCATTAAAAGGTTCAAAATGAAATAACATAATAAAATTGCTGAAATTGAACAAGGACTGGTCGGCCCTTTTAGATCGTCTTCTCCCCGTTGCCCGGTTCGGCGCGGGGCCTAGTGCTGTCGCTTGGTCCTGCTCGAGCCCTCCTCGAATATACCTGCCATTCCGGCTCGTCGGACTGGAGGTCGGTAACAATACCGCCATCTGGGAAATTGACCTTGTCCTCAAGGCAGTAGTCGGGGAACTGTCGTCGAAAATCATCGCGCAGGAGCCAAGTAGCGTCCGAACGGGGACGATTGCGCCAAGCCACTCGTACCTCCTCCGGGTGGGTAACACCGGCCGTGTTTTTGCGCTGATCAAGAATGGCTTCCGGATAGAGTGGTTCTGAACCGGCTATGTCCAAGTCGGCCGGGATATGGTCGGAGACGGGATGATCTCCTATCACGCGCCGCAGTTGCGAGACATGAAATACGGGATGAATGCGAGCGGTGTCCGGGAGGCGGAGGCGATATGCCACTGCTCCGATGCGGCTGAGGATCTCGAAGGGTCCGAAGAAGCGCGGGGCGAGCTTGGGGCAAGTGCGGCGGGCCACCGTGAGTTGGCGGTATGGGTGGAGTTTAATGAACACCCGCTCTCCTACTTGGAATTGGAGGTCCCTTCGTTTTCGGTTTGCAAAAGATGCCATCTTCGCCTGGGCCCGTCGAAGATGTTGTTTTAAACTCTCCAAGATAACATCCCGATCGTGGAGATGATCCGCCAAACTAGCCACCGGGCATTCCCCGGGTAGGTGGCGGAGCACAGTCGGCGGCGGCCGGCCATAAACGGTCTCGAATGGCGACGTGTTGGCGGAGTGGTGGTATGCGGTGTTGTAGGAGTATTCCGCCCAGCCCAGCCATTTGGCCCACGAACCGGGCCTCTCCCCGATGAAGCAACGCAAATACGTCTCCAAGCACCTGTTGAGTACCTCGGATTGGCCATCCGATTGCGGGTGATATGCGGTACTCATCCGGAGTTGGGTCCCCTGCAGGCGGAACAACTCAGTCCAGAAGCTGCTGAGAAAAAGTGGATCCCGATCACTGACGATCGAACGGGGGAACCCATGAAGTCGGACTATCTCCGCGATGAAGCTGTCAGCGACCGTCGCCGCAGTGTAGGGGTGGCGGAGGGGGACGAAATGCGCGTACTTCGTTAGGCGGTCCACGACCACCAAAATACAATCGAAGCCGTTGGAGCGGGGCAACCGGGTGATGAAATCCATAGCGATGTCCTCCCAGACACGCTCGGGGATCGGTAGGGGCTGCAAGAGGCCGCTGGGAAACATCGTCTCATATTTGGCCTTCTGGCATGGTAGGCAGGCCGCCACGTATGCCTTCACCTGTCGAAGCATGTGGGGCCAGAAAAGCGAGGCCGCCAACCGACGGTATGTCCGATACGCCCCGGCATGTCCTCCGGCCGGGGTGGAGTGGAACTCCGCAAGTAAAGCCGGAATCATGGCCGACGATGCAGATAAAACGAGTCTGTCCCGGTGAAACAGGCGGCCCCCGATCAACGTATATGGCGGCCGTGACGAGGGGTCGGCCAGCAGGGCGGCCCGGATATCCTGAAGCTGTGGGTCCCGGTCCACCTTGTGCTGAATGGCCGCGGCGTCGTCCCACACCGCCGGGAGATGGCTGTCAATTCTGGCGCATGCGGGCGGAGGGAAAGCGCATCGGCCGCCCGATTTGTCCTGCCCGGACGAAACTCCACCGTGAAGTCGTAGCTTAGGAGCTTGGCCACCCAAAGCTGCTGTGTTGGTGTGGCAATCTTTTGTTGGAGCAGATAGCGAAGGCTGTGGTGATCAGTGCGGATGACGAAGGGCCGCCCCAAGAGATAAGGCCGCCAATGCTGGACCGCCAAGACCAGCGCCATAAGCTCGTTCTCGTATGCGGAGCGGCTGCGCACTGCGGTGGAAAACGCCCGGCTATAAAAAGCAATTGGCCGACCGGCCTGCATCAAGACGGCGCCGACGCCGGTGCCCGAAGCATCGCACTCGACGACAAACGGCTGGTGGAAGTCCGACATTGCTAACACCGGGCCGTGGATCAAGGCAGACTGGAGCGCCGTGAAGGCCTCCATGGCCGGCGGCGGCCAAGTGAAGGGTCCCTCCTCGGATTTCTTCAGCAACTGAGTGAGAGGGCGGGCCAAGCCGCCGTAATTCTGGATGAAGCGCCGGTAGTATCCCGTCAACCCGAGAAAGGCCCGGACGTCGTGCACGGAGGCGGGAGTCGGCCAACGCAGCACCGCCTGAATTTTGTCTTCATCCATGGCCACGCCGTGGGCCGAGATAGTGTGACCCAAGTAGCTGACCGTTGCCGTACCGAAGGTGCACTTCTTGTGGTTGACCATCAACTGATGTAGGCGGAGAGTGGCGAACGTCTCCCGAACATGACGGAGGTGATCCTGCCAAGTTGGACTGAAGACAAGGATATCATCAAAAAAACAAGCACATGCTTACGCAGAACGGGCCGAAATATCTCATTCATGGTAGCTTGGAACGTCGCGGGGGCGTTGGTGAGCCCGAATGGCATGACTAAGAACTCGAAATGTCCGTCGTGTGTCCTGAACGCCGTCTTGGGCACGTCTTTCGGCCGGACCCGAATCTGATGATAGCCGGCCCGGAGGTCCAGCTTGGTAAAGAAAGTCGCGCCGTGGAGCTCGTCCAGGAGCTCCTGAATAACCGGAATGGGGTACTTGTCCGGGACCGTGGCCTTGTTGAGCTCCCGATAGTCCACACAGAACCTCTAGCTGCCGTCTTTCTTGCGCACTAGCTGGACCGGGCTGGAAAAGGGGATCGCACTGGGCCGTATGATACCGCCCAATAACATCTCTCGAACGAGTCTTTCTATCTCATCCTTCTGGGTTTGCCCGTAACGATAGGGCCGTACGGATACCGCCGACGACCCGGGATGGAGGACAATGGCGTGATCAGTCGGGCGGGATGGTGGGAAGCCCGAGGGTGCGGTGAAGACATCCTCGAAATCTGCGAGGACGGCGCCCATGTCGGCCTTGAGGGGTGCTTCCGCAGCGGACGGGCTCGTCTGAAGGGGCCATAACCAGGCCGAGAAATCGACGTCGGTGACGCGTGTCATCGCCCGATATGACAACGGTGAGCGGAGGAGGGTCGGGTCACCCACCAGACGACACCGTCGGCCTTGCTGTTGAAAATCCATCGTCATCGAAGCCCAGTTCACTCGGACGTCGCCCAGGGTCTCGAGCCAAGCAACGCCGAGGATAGCGTCGAGGCCTCCCAGCTCGAACATGTAGAAGTCAGCCGTGACCCGGCACGGCCCCACGGTCATGGTAACATCCCGGCATTGGCCCAAAGTCGGACGGCGGCGGCCATCGCCCAGGCACACCGAAAAGTCTGGTGACGGATCCACCGGTATGGCGAGCTCCCGTGCCAGATGAGAGGACATGAAGTTGTGGCTCGCCCCGCTATCCACCATCACGATGACGGAGCGGTTGTGTAGTTCGCCGGCCAACTTCATGGTGCGGGGCCCCGTTAATCCCCCTACGGAGTAGAATGACAGTTCCAGTAGGTTGAGGGGGGCGTCCTCGAGGTCGGCCGTAGGTGGGTCGGGTGGCGGCTCCAAAGGTGGCATGTCCTCGGCAAGGGTGTAACCCTCACTGTCGCTAAAGATAGCGTGGAATTCTTTGACTGGGCAAACATGCTGTGGCGAGTATGGTTGGCGACAGCGGAAACATAAACCGCGGCGTCGGAGGTCATTGTAGTCGACGGTGGAGATGCGGTTGGGGCCGTCCGGCCGTGGCGGCCGACCGTGGGCCATGGGGGTCGGGCGAGGACCGGTGTCCCGCATGGGTGGAGGACGGAATGGCGGTGGGCCGGCATGCCGAGGGCCGATGTCCGCCTCAACCGCACGGGCAAGTTCCAATGCTTCTGAGACCGTGCGTGGGTGATGAGTGCGAATGCGCGAGCGGATATTGGGAAGGAGGCCTTGCAGAAAAAATCTCAGGTAGTGGTCGGGCGGGAGACCGGGGACTTGTGTGACGAGAGCGACGAACTCATCGATGTATGCTTCCACCGTTGTTGATTGCCGGGCGGAGCAAAGCCGCTCAATAGCGGAGCCGGTGTAGCGGGAATCGTACCGGCTAATCATTTCTTGTTTGAATTCGTGCCACAGAATGAGGGGTTGCACTTGGCGCAGCCAACGTGCCCAATGGAGGGCCGAGCCGTCCATGCCGACCATAGCGGTGCCGACTCGATCCTCCGGGGGAGTGCCATTGAGGTCGAAGTATTGCTCCGCACGGGCAACCCATCCCATAGGGTCCGTCCCGACGAAAGGTGGAACATCCATTGCGAATGTGGGGCGAGTAACAGTAATCGGCGGAATAACTGGACACGGCTGGGACGCCGCCGACGCACGGACGCCTGCCGCGAACGGGGAAGGAGGGGTGCCGAGCAGCGAGGCCGCGTCCGCCGTGGTGACTGGTGGCGGCGGCGTGCTCGACGGCGGCTGCAGGGCGCCGAGGCGCAGGATGATGGAGGATTTGAGTTGCTAAGACGGCCTCCATCATCGATTCCAGCTTGGAGATCTGCGAGCCTTGGATCGCGATGTTGGCCGCGAGGGAGGAGTCCTCGTCGGCGGCGGAGGAGTCGGCGGGGTGAAGACGGGTGTTGGGGGCCATTAGGGTTTCCGACGGCGTAGATGTCGCGGGCGGAGATGGCAGGTCGGACCAGTGTTGCCGCTGCGGGTAACGGACAGGCGATAGGGGCGATAGGAGCGGCCGGGGTATCGGACGGGAATGACGCCCGGCGATAGCGACGGCGGCAGCTGGGTTCGGCGGAAGAAACGAGAGGGAGAGAAGTAGAGAAGGAAAGAGATACAAGGGGAACAGCCCCTCCTAAAATTCGATTGATCCAAAGATAACATCAAAACCCTAGGTGCTCCCTTATATAGGGGGAAACCACCACATCATTAAAAGGTTCAAAATGAAATAACATAATAAAATTGCTGAAATTGAACAAGGACTGGTCGGCCCTTTTAGATCGTCTTCTCCCCGTTGCCCGGTTTGGCGCGGGGCCTAGTGCTGTCGCTTGGTCCTGCTCGAGCCCTCCTCGAATATACCTGCCATTCCGGCTCGTCGGACTGGAGGTCGGTAACAGAAACTGATGTAGTAAAACTGTCTGCTGTAGTTGGTCCGAGAGCTAATGTCGTCTGAATAACTCCTTTTGATATTCGATGTTCTTTCTTATTAAATCACTCCATACATTCTTATGTAAACCAATTTTTGCTATAGGTTGTCATCTTTTATTATATCATATTCATAAGACTAAAAAGAAGAATCCTAAATTTACAGAAAGATACGGGGATATTCATTTCAAATGAGAATGAATCATTTCTTTCTTTTTACATATATTTACATATACGGGTTTCTTTGAAAAAGTTATTTATTTATAACTTCAGAAGTAGTAATGTCTCTGTTTGTCTCGGATTGAAATAAATTACTATAATGCACCCTCGCCTACAAATCAGGCGACATTTTTCAAAAAATTTATGTACCTATGCCCTTATTTTCATATTTAATATTCCTTACCGTCATTCTGAATCTATTTTTTTTCTTCAAAAATATGTTGCATCACAGATTTGTTGTTCTCTATACTGTGTTCATTGGTTATGGAATCAAGTGTCTACTATTCCTAATCCATCTTGTTGAACGTTTCAGTCTGAATCATCAGTAGAGGGATTTTTGCAGTCGCTTGAGCTCGATAAGTACATAATAATGTTTAAGGTGGAGGAGGTAAGCGCAAAACTTTAACTTTACTTGCGCATTGAACCTTCATATTGAACCTTTGATGTTAACTAGTTTTTGATTGTAGGTTGATATGACAGCTCTGATGCACATGACTGAAGCTGATCTTAAGGCCTTGGGAATTCCAATGGTGACTTCCTTCTATTCTTTGATTTATTAATGTAGAAGATGAAGCTAACGTTTGCAGAATTGACCATCCATCCTCATATTTTCATGCCGTGGGACGTGTGGTTGCAGGGTCCAAGAAAAAAGATACTGCGGGCGGTGCAGTCGACGTCTCACAAGGAAGGATGATAATAGCGTTCGGGCAACATAGCCGAGGAGATGCGTGCGCATGCCACGCATAATCTTCATCGGAGGAGGAGATGGTGACGATGATGTTGGGTAGGGAAATATGGGATGTTGTTTTATTAGGGTTTTAGGAAGTGTAGGCCTATCATCCTAAAAGCAATGCTGAGGACAGCTGGTACCTGGAACACACAGTAACCGGGAGGGCCCCAGTTTGTACAAATAACATTCTGCTGCTTTTTAAATTTTGTATTTATGTTAGTATTTTATACCTGATTTCTGGCGAGAAATACATTTTTAGTGATCGCTGTTATGTGTGCATGAGCGACTTTTAGGATTTTGAATTAATATCTTTTTTAGGATTTTATTTGGCAAATGGCTCCTGCTAAGGCCAGTCTAGGAACGGTCCCGAAATAGCACCGGAACGGACCTCCAATGGGCAAGAGCCTTGTTGGAGAGCCGTTCGAGCTCCGTTGTAAAATGTTCACCGTTTGAGCCGCGTTTTAACGCTGCTCGAGGCGCATTGGAGTGCGTTTAGATCTGCGTTGGAGCCCGCTTAAAGGCCCATTTAAAGGCCCTTGTATGTCCGTTTAAAAGGTCATTACAGGACTGTTGAAAAGCCCATTTAAAGACGCATTTTAATACCAGGCTTAAGGCCCATTGCAGGCCCAATTACAGGCCCGTTTAAAGGCCCATTATAGGCCCATTTAAAGGCCCATTGCAGACCCGTTTTAGACCATTCCAGGTCCGTTTAAAAGGCCAGTTTAAGAACCATCTGAAGGTCATTCCAGGCCCACTTAAAAACCCATTTAAGGCCCATTTCAATGTCCGTTTCGAAATTGTTTATGCCCGTGCCCAAAACTAGATCGTTAATGAATTTGTACTTTAATTTCAGCCAGAAGCATGAATATATTCTAAATAACTTGTCATTTATTAACATAATAATGCATCCTAAAATTTATTTTAAAACGCTCATTTCAAAAAAACAGATTCTTCTAATAGTCTGTTTACTAATATTATTAGCCAACCGGTTTCCGAAAGTTTAGGACCGGGCAAAAAACCAGCCCAATCATAGATTTAGACTTCCATTTCACCAAAAGCCAACCTAAATTGCATACAAATACCAGAATACTTCCATTTCACGTTAAACAAAAAATATTTTAGTTTCAATAACTATGACTGGAAATAAAATGAGGAACAAAATACTTTTAATAAACAGTAAGAATTACATAGAAAAAACTTGCAATGGACATGCTAATGGTGATTAATAAGCCATATTAGACATTGACCAAACTTACATTGGGCATGTTAATGGTGATTAATATTTTAGTAGTTTCAATGAACATATAAGAACTATGAGCAACAGGGGCTTGCATCGTCCCCATTGCACTCCGTTATGCACTATTTCTTTTATTAATGCAGAACTTTTATAAGTCAATTATGAAGTTATGCTTCTAATAAGACTAAGAAAATGACTTCTAGCACGCAATGCAGAACCTATCTTTGAAGACCGGTATAACAACTGCAACGCAAACCAGGCCGATTAAATGACTTCTAGCACGCAATGCAGTTGAATTTCGTTATGCCGAAGTGATAAAAAATGTTATAAATCACTCCAAATTTATAAGAATGCGCCGTAGGAAGCAGCTAGCAACCACACTCAGAATCTTAACTCGACATATCACAAACGAAAAGAGAGCATGCTGTAATCTGAAGGTGGAGGAGAACAGTCCGCTTGAACGGCTAATGTCTTCAGAGTGCCTATGCATGGATCAGGGCTGAACCAAGTTACTGAAACTGCAACGTTGCACCTATTTCGTCCCAAACAAGCCTGGAAGAAAGAAAGAAGAGTTAAAAGTAATGAAAACAAACGCTGACATGAGAACTAGTAGCCTTCATTTGCTGCAGTGTACCAGCCGCCTACCTTGGATACGACAGATAATGATCTTTGAGCATGACATTTTCCCTCGGAGAAACTTTGGCAGCTGCCATGAGGGGTTCCAAAACTTGCAAATGCTATGGCAGATATAATATGCCCCTCATCACAGTGCAAGAGGATTTCCGGTGCTACTGCCTCATCAACCGAGATGTTCTGAGCAAAACGCTCTGGGTTATGCCAGGAAGAAAGAGGCGGATAGTGAGACTCTGAAACTTGTGCACAAATTATTTTAGTCGCCCGTTTCATTAATTTTATCCCAAGCGGGTTGCCTCCTGTTTCCTCAAACATGACAAGCATGTTGTTGGAAGCCTGCAACCACTCTCTTGGAATATGATACCTGAAGAAGAATAGCCACAACCACTCATTAATATTAGACCTCCATAGTTCTATCATATGATAGCATTTAAATGTCAAGTTCATATAATTCAACAAACTTCATGCAGTGAATAGCAGCTATTCATACAATTTTACCTAAATGATAGAAATGTTCAATTTCAGAATGCAAGTGTTCATACCAAGTTTGGGTTTGTTTCCCACAGTTTGTCAAACATTTATGTTCATTGTATGCACCACGATAGTTGCAAATACTAGGGCATCCATATTTTGGTGCAACTAGTGACCAGTATCTTCCAATTCCGTGACCATTTACCCAAGCTTGTCCTTTCCCCATGCCCCCCAGATCGAGAGCAACTGTATCATTTCCATTTGGTGCATCAAAATATGCCTGCATAGAGAGAAAATTATCAGTGATAGAATTTTCAAAGGTCAGTACAGTGAAAGCATGCGAAATAGTAATCTTTGTGAAATCCAATAGAACCCTACAAATATTTTTGGATTAAATATTCGATGGCTTTAGGTGGAAGAGGCATTCCGAGAATAATATGTTAAGACAGAATGGGATTCTACGAGTGTTCATATGAACACAACATCAAAAATCATAAATTTCAATAATAACGCCTTTCCATCAATTTCATGAATGTCATAACAAATCTAATTTAAATAGATAAAGCATGTCCCAAGAACTTCGCCTAATACCTCATCCAACTTTTAAATAGCAAACTTACAACAGTTACTTGAAAATAGAATTTGGTCGGAAGTATTACACGAACAAAATAAGACTTGCCTTGTACCAGGTAAAGGCTGCTTTTATCTTATCAGGTTGCAAAAGCGTCCATGCAACCTTATCCTGCTCATGTGCAGAAAATATCTTCAAAAATTCCCCCTTTAATCCTACCTGCCGTTGTGAAAATTCACGAATAGATAACGTTACTAATAGATCGAAATAAATAAAGATGATAGCAAAAGACACACATAGTACAAAATACTGCACATTAGAGTACACTCCAAAGGTTTAAGTATATGTATTGTTCCATAATTCAAATTTAATTGCATGTACTAGTACAGAAATAATGTGCATAACTCATTCCCAGTCCATTTGGACTGCCAAATATGCATGTGAATATACATTTCTGTGGAATCAAGAAACATTTGAGATTTCTATAGAGAATCCAGGAGTTAAATTCACATTATATAGCTAGTCCACTTTCAGAGTCAACCAAAGTGCATCAATAAAAAAACTACTAATATTCCACCTTTATTAATGAATTCCATGGAATTTTACTGAAAAAGTTTAATGAAATTTTCAATTTAAGGCTAAATGCTAGTGCGTCATGTAGGAAATGAGAACGTACACTATAAAATACATAATGGAAATGAGAATGAACACCAGAAAATGCATCGTGGAAATGAGAATTGATGAACACTAAAAGACTTCAATAAAGAAAAAAGAATTCAGAGTCCTTGTGTTGACCTATTTGAGGAGAACCTACAATAGAAAATAGCCTAAGTCAAGAGAAAATACATTATATATATGGTTATTTACCGGGGCCTTCCCTTGAAGTTTGCGTAATTACAGCATGCACCCCCCTAACTTTTGAAATTACAATTATCCCCCTCAATGTTTACATTTCATAACATCCATGCACCCCTCCCCCCCCCCCCGGCATTTACTCCAAGGGGGTACTTTTGTGCATGGATGATATGAAATGTAAACACTGAGGGGAGGTTTTTGTAATTTGGAAAGTTAGAGGGGTGCAAGCTGTAGTTGTGCAAAATTTGAGGGGAGGTCCCGTAAATAACCACATATATATATTTAAAGGAAGCGATAAAAAATTAGGAGTAATTGTGTCGAAAGATAGAGGGGTGTAGCCTGTAATTAGGTAAACTCTCAGGGAGGTCCCGATAATTAACTATATATATAAGTTCGGCAAAAAAGGAATTAGGAGTGCTTGGAAGTTTATTCACACTTATACCTGGCCAAATATGGTTGCAAACCAAGTCAAAACAGAAGTATGGCTTAAATTCCAAGTTGGTTTAATGGCTAGATTTTTGGTTCCTAAAATAGTTGGAATTCACTGAAAGGTCCTGCATAGCAAGGATGTGTGAAAACTTCAAGTATATTATGTTGGAGACCCTCGACTTCCATCCCAAAACCCCGAGGTGAAAGGAGCTTGAGACCTATAAGCGCAGGTGGATGATGTACGGTAGACAGTGTGGGACTAATAACTTAGACAGGCCACGCCGGAATAATCCTACAGTGGCCCCACACGACACAGTGGACCCAGTGGAACCACGAAAACAAACACCCCAGAGGGTCAAACCAACGCTCTGATACCATGCTGGAAACCCGCGGTTTCCATCCAAAATCCCGAGGTGAAAGGAGGAGGGGTTTGAGACTTATAAGCACATGCGGGTTATGCGTGGTAGGCAATGTGAGACTAATAACTTCAAACGGGGCACACTGGGGATAATCCAACATAGTGGACCCACACGTCACAGTGGAGCCACTAGAACCACGCCAACCAACATATTATTATATCTAATGCATGTTGCGACTTGGCGATTAATTGGTCTGACATAAACACTACTGATGTAATGAAGTTTAAAGTCTTTGATGGCTTATGTTATCTTTTACTTTCTTATCACTAAGCTGGATAATTAAATATTGCTTTTGCAGTAAGGGATCTCTGATTAGTTGAATGAGCCCATCCCTCTAGCCTATCATTTCTTGGTCGATCCGGCTAGCGGCTCCTGCATCTCCTGCGTATCCATGCTTCATACAAGTTTGCTGCTAGGAGTCCCTCTAGTCGAATTCAGAATCAATAGAAGTCCCAATAGAAAGTTTAGGCTCGTCAATCGACGATCTACTACTACCTCTTAGTTGCAGATGCCCATGCTTTGATTCGAAAGCCCTAGCTAGTGATGAATCCGCAGTCAGATCGGTTCCTCCTCCCTTCACCAGTTTGAACCTGTCCCAACAACGAACACCTTCCTACTGCAAGGTGAGGCTCTATCCTTCCCCTAGAATCCACTCCGGGTCGGAGGAGCAGCTAGTCCAACTTCTGGAGCAGCCGAGATATTGAACAACGAACATTTTCTTGAATTCCTTGCCAGAAGGCTTGAATCCTGGACCTGATCTTGAATCCTACACCGGTTAATGACGCGATGGGATAAGTTTTTCTTCTTTCATTTTTTCATCAAAGCTGGAATAATTCAGGTTAGGCAACTTTAGAATCTACAATAAAATTGAGCAAGCAACAACTCAATACTTATTTTTATTCAGGTTAGCACATAAAGCTGGAACTGTGAAGAAAGAGCGTTGCAGAAAATTAGATGCTTGTTTTTTATTTAGTTTTGTTATACATGATAAAAGCCATATGATTATCATACAATCATATTCTAGTATTTGAAATTTTTTCATGAAGATTAATGGTTCAGCTTGTCTGTCTTTTACTCCTAATTCTGCATTCACCTTATTTCTTACCTATCAAAACCATAAATCTTAGCTATATTGATAGAAGCACAATTAAGCCTCCAATATTTGATACTGCTATTTACAAATGTGAAGTTTATGCAGATTATGGGATGTGAGAGATTGAGGGTCTGTTTGGCGCGACAGTTGCGGTTAGAAATGCAGTGCTTGGAAATTGCGGTCATAAACGCAATTGCGTTGTTTGGAGAAACTGCATTATCACTGCTATCATGAACATGAAAGCTGTTTTATCTGTTTGGTAGCACGAAACTGTGGTTGCTGTTTGAATCAAAATTCTAAAGAAAAATAAATAAATATTTAAACCTAATCCATTGAAAAACATAACCAAATATATATTGTTCGATCATTGTAATAAAAAAAGCAAGAAAAATCTACAACCATAAGAACAAGAATCAACAAGAAGCAAGAAAAATCACCTTCGACGATCTGAAATCAACAAGCAAGAGAGGAGCAACCTAAGACGATATTCTGGACCACCGTCTCGTCGATCTTCAGGAGGAGAACCGTGGCCGATCTTCTACACAGAGAGGAGTACCTTGGCTGATCTTCTGGAGGAGAAGATCGAAGCCTCTCGTCAATCTGGTAGGAGGTTAGGCCGCTGCTAGGGCACACACGCGAGAGACAAATCAGGAGAGATCGAGAATGATGGCACACGAATATCAATCCACGCTTATCAATCCACAATAGCGGGGAAGAGGCCGCGGGCCGGAAAAGTGAAATTTTAGGGTTTTTGGCGTTTTGACTCCACTGCGCCAAACGGTGGAAAAACTGCAGTGGCGTTTTTACATAAACGCCACCGCAGCAAATCCGCCGCCCCAAACAAACCCTGAGTTTGTGCTGACACTAACATTGACATCATTGTCAATATCGTTCTATATTGCAAAGCACTTACAAATGTACAAAATTTAAAGGTGGCAACCAAGCCTACATATTTGTATTTGCTCTCTGGACTTATTCTTGTTTTTTGTCATATGGTTGCCTCTTTCTCCAGATGATCCAGTTGTATCGCCACCTTCACCTTGTCTGCCACTCTCATCACATGATCTAGGCTCTATTTGGGACGATTGTCTGTAGAAAAAGTAGTAGTGGGAAACCCGTATTGGGGTTAGAGATATCGGAAAAGCAATGCTAGGAAAATTAGTAGAAGAAGAAGGGGAATATTGACATATGGGAAAAGAAGTATGAAAACGCAAAAAATTAATTTTAGCTTTTTCTAGAAGACTAGAAGTGAAGGGTTCACTACTTTCCAAAAAGTCCCCAAAATACCTTTTTGACACAAGGACTTTCCCACCCCTCCAAAACAACAGTAGCGGTGGGCATATAACTTTTCCCACTGCCACCACCGTCCCAAACAGAGCCCTAGTTGTGCGAATAACACCTAGACAACCTTCTCCAAACACTATGGAGAAGAGTTCTGCACAGCTGAAGTGAATTGTGGCACGAACTCCAACTATCCCCCAAAAAAATCAATTTCCCATAGGACAAACCCAAGGAATCGAACTAGACCAATTAGTCTTCTTTGGACTTCGGCCTAAATTTTCGAATCTTCTTCGAGTTTCTTCTTTGGGATTTACCCTCACATAGACAACGAGATTCAAATAACGATACATGAAGATTCACATCTTGCCTGACAATTTGGTAGCAATTAAAGTTTTTTTTGTTAATATCATTATTTTAATTTTCTACAACTCCTTTCTTCTCAACTTCTTCATATAATTCCTAAATCATCATAATTAGGACTTGTACATAACTAGTAAGCAATATCCACAATTCTGCTATATCTGTATTTTTTATGGTTCAGATATATCAGTTGTGTCAACACCTCATGCCATAATCACAGGTAACTTTGTGAAGGGTGCATCTACAGGACAGTTTGAACTTTGAATCGGTTACAGTTTAAATATCTCCAAATATCTGATTAAGAAAAATAGTGAAAGAGAGTTATAGTTACTGTTTCTTCGATGCAATGGATAATTGAAACTTTAGACAATTTACCTGGTAGGTCCATGGAAAATTAGACAGGTCAATTTCCCCATATTTAAAGCCAGTCAGCTTTATTGGGCCTCTGAGTCCTGCTCCATCCTTTTCTATGAAAGCACCGTAGTTCTGCAAATATTATAAAATAAATACAGTTTAAGTCAGAATAATACTTTCTAAATGGTAATCTCCGCATGTGACATTTCATACTTGCAGAATATTCACAGTTTATTAGAAGATACTAGTATGATATCCCTGCCAACAGAAAAATGCATTGATATGAAAGTAAAATGAAATTATGTCTCTTGATTTCAGGCATCTATGTAGCACGGGGACGGAAACGGGATACGGGATACGATACGAAACGGATACGGGAAGCGTGATTTTAAAAAAATACGGATATGAGAAACGCTTTTCATTTTTGTTTTAATTATTTTAATATAAGTATTAATTAATATAAAAAAATACAATTAACAAACTAAGGTACCATCTCAGTCACTACATTCAATAAAGAATAATTGACGCACAATCATGTTGTTTAGGCACAATGGGAAAGATTAGGCTAGGAGAAGGTATTGGATATCACAGGAAGAGAAAATATGAAGAATAGCTCATGCAATCTATTAATGAAAAGAAAGAAGAGGAAGGAGAAGAAGAAGAAGAGGAAGAGGAGGAAGAGGAAGAAGAGGAAGAAGAAGAAGAGGAGGAAGAAGAAGAGGAGGAGGAAGAAGAAGAGGAGGAGGAAGAAGAAGAGGAGGAAGAAGAGAAGGAAGAAGAAAAAAGGAGGAGGAAGGGGAGCTTACTAGCAGGGAGAGATCGAGAGCAGGGAGCGTGATCTGGAGCGACAGTGGAGCGGCAGCAGCTTCGGTTGCGGGGGTCGGGAGAGAACAACGCAAAATTGTGGGGGTCGGGGTCGTGAAACGCGTGAGTGTGAACCCTAAACAATCAAATTAATATGAGGCGTGACCGCGCACCTGACACCGTGAATAAAATAGCGGGAAACGCGTATCCCGCACAATTAATTTTTTTATTTAATTTAAATGTTGCGTTTCCTACGTTTCAGAAACGTGTTTCCGGGTGTTTCCCGTATCCGATACGCGTTCGAGCCGATACGCGAAACATTTTTAAGTATCCGTGCTTCGTAGTCATGCATAAACTTTAATACTAACTTATCACAATATCCTTTGAATATTCTCTGAAAAACAATTCCGGGTATTATTATTCATAGCTATAGAAGAATAACTATATTTAGGATCAGATGCTAAACTCCAAACTATTCTTTCAAGACCAAATTTGAAATTCAGAATTAGATGTTAAACTCTTACTTTCTTTCAACAATAGAGCTAAAGAATAACTACATTTAATATTTGGATGTCATTTTTTAATAGCCAGTTATTTACCATTTGAAATCAGATAAAAGAGTGGATAATCAAATATTCACGTCAAAAAACATGCATACAATAAAAATGTGCTAAAGGATCTCAATTTAGCTTACGAACTGATTCGAAGAGACGCACTGGAAACAATTAGTAGATCTGGACAAGGAGAAATTCAGGAAGGTGATAAGAACGCTACCTTATTTCCATGTTAAGGCCAGAAGAAAAAATGAATTAGCTCAACATTCATGGCGCAAAAGAATGTAGAAGACACCAGAAAATTAGACAAAGATCTTGAGGAACATTCTAGAGTTGTGTGGACATCTCTAGAATGTACAACAACAACAACAACAACACTCAAGCCTTTATCCCACCATAGTTGGGTCGGCTATATGGATCCTTTGTCGCCATTGCGCCCTATCTTTAATCATAGCCTCATTAATAGGACATCTCTAGAATGTAATTTGGGAAAATGATAAGAATGTTCCTATAGTATTTTATAAGTATAAAGAATAATCTAGATGATAGTAGAAGATGGTGGGTTCTAGATTATTGTAGTGTGGTGTAGGTAAGTTTAGAATATTATGGAGTGTAGAACCTTCTAGAGAACAAAAATAGTTATGATAAAAGCATCCCAAAGCTAACAATAAATCAAAATGTCACATCATGTTTACCGTATTAAAACTACATCTAAATTTAATACATGCTTAATTTAAAAGGATAAATAAAATTTAAAAAGGCTAAACATCACTACCAACTCGTCCCTCATCTTCACCCTCCTCCACACCCTCTTCGTCCTTTGCAACTGAGAAGCTAGATGGAATGCAGAACGTAAGCCAATGGCAAACCATCCATGAGAGCTAGTGGCACTATAGTCGGGATCTACTGTGATGCAGGATAAGGTCGGTAGAGTGGTGAAGACCTAATTATGATGCAATGAGTGATGTGCCGGGTGGGGAAATTAATGAACCAAAGCTAATGCAAGGCAAAATGAAAGAGACAATGTGAGCATCCAACGCTAGATTACAAATTATAGTAAAATCATTTAATCATGCAAGCTGATTACAATAAATTGTAATATCTTGACGAAAATTAACAAATGTAATTTTGCACGTAGCAAGAGCGCTTATGTTTAATGAGCCATGAATCAAGCTTTGCAAGCCTCAAGAATTCAAAAACAAATAGCATCAGATCCACTCTTACAATGAAGAAGATACAAAAATACAATAAAATATGCTCGCGTAATCATAGAAGACCCGAGGATGGATGGCAACATCAAAGGAGAAGTATGACCACCAACGACAATGCAAGGGAGGGAATAAGGCTGCGGTTGAGAGGTGGCGAGGTGAAGTGAAGTCGTAGCCGAAGGGGGGATATGGTGGATTCAGGATAGTGGAGGTTCGGTGGTGGCGAAAAGTGAGAGGGAGTGGCTCGTCGGGATTGTGTGAAGGGTTGGCTGGTGGTGGTGAGGTGGTAGGTACCAGGAGGTGAGGTGTGAGAATGAAGAGTAGAGGGGCGGATATAACAAGAGAGGGAGAGGATGGTCGACGATGGCCTGGAGGGGACGATGGGTCCGGCGGTAGAGGGAAAGGCAAAGAGAAATGTGATAGTGGCGTTGAATGGTTGTGGATGAAGATCCATCAGTGGTGGAAAGTATGGGAGGGGAGTTGGAGGCTGGCTAGGAGAGGGTGGGTGTCCGACCGGTTAGAAGGGAGGCGGAGGCAGCACAGACCCTTCAACACCTCCAAGGAAGGCTAGAGCTTCAACATTGAATATGAACGACAACTCCAGGGTAAACTCCTCAAACCATCGATCCCCTCAAATAAACCCTTATGCACATATAATTAGAGGTAACAACCTATGATAGTGGAGGTTCGGTGGGGATATGGTGGATTCAGGATAGTGGAGGTTCGGTGGTGGCGGAAAGTGAGAGGGAGTGGCTCGTCGGGATTGTATGAAGGGTTGGCTGGTGGTGGTGAGGTGGTAGGTATCAGGAGGTGAGGTGTGAGAATGAAGAGTAGAGGGGCGGATATAACAAGAGAGGGAGAGGATGGTCGACGATGGCCTGGAGGGGACCATGGGTCCGGCGGTAGAGGGAAAGGGAAAGAGAAATGTGATAGTGGCGTTGAATGGTTGTGGATGAAGATCCATCCGTGGTGGAAAGTATGGGAGGGGAGTTGGAGGCTGGCTAGGAGAGGGTGGGTGTCCGACCGGTTAGAAGGGAGGCGGAGGCAGCATAGACTCTTCAACACCTCCAAGGAAGGCTAGAGCTTCAACATTGAATATGAACGACAACTCCAGGGTAAACTCCTCAAACCATCGATCCCCTCAAATAAACCCTTATGCACATATAATTAGAGGTAACAACCTATGATAGTGGAGGTTCGGTGGGGATATGGTGGATTCAGGATAGTGGAGGTTCGGTGGTGGCGGAAAGTGAGAGGGAGTGGCTCGTCGGGATTGTGTGAAGGGTTGGCTGGTGGTGGTGAGGTGGTAGGTATCAGGAGGTGAGGTGTGAGAATGAAGAGTAGAGGGGCGGATATAACAAGAGAGGGAGAGGATGGTCGACGATGGCCTGGAGGGGACCATGGGTCCGGCGGTAGAGGGAAAGGGAAAGAGAAATGTGATAGTGGTGTTGAATGGTTGTGGATGAAGATCCATCAGTGGTGGAAAGTATGGGAGGGGAGTTGGAGGCTGGCTAGGAGAGGGTGGGTGTCCGACCGGTTAGAAGGGAGGCGGAGGCAGCACAGACCCTTCAACACCTCCAAGGAAGGCTAGAGATTCAACATTGAATATGAACGACAACTCCAGGGTGAACTCCTCAAACCAACGATCCCCTCAAATAAACCCTTATGCACATATAATTAGAGGTAACAACCTATGACAAACACCATGAAAGACTTTCATCGTCCTATCCCAATATTTACTAAAATTCAAAATATAAGTCCAGGAATAAAATAAAAAACAGAGAAATATGTAAAAGACTCTCAGGGTACAAATGCGGGCTTTAATAGAGTGATAGTCCAAACAACACCGCAAATGACTGCTCTGCACCTGAACAATGATCCCCATCGCATTACTGGCATGCTCATCCTATTCCTTAGTGCTGCCAACAATGATCTCAGTTTCCCCACTATCTAAGAGTTCAAAAACTACCTTCCAGTTATTGCATGCACTACTTTTGACCATTGAAGTTGTTGGCATATAATTTGTTTCCTAATTACAGTCAACATTCTTCCTTGCTATGAAGCTTCTATAAGGAGAGGAGAATGTGCTAGTGAAACTTTGTTTGCATAAGGGAAAGAGAATGACAAGTGCTATTCTACATTGTAGAAATGGGTTTCGAGCGAATCTATGATGAGCGAAAGAAACAACAGAAGGATATCAACATGTTCCCACATTATGCTATAGAATGTCATGTCGAATGGAGGAAGGATAGTCACATAAGGGATGACAAATATATTTAACAGGAAGTCATCAATCTGCGGAAGAGGCATGTGAAAGGAGAAATTGTAGAAGAAGAAACTATGTTGTCATCAATCGGGTAGTCAAAATTGTGAAGAAACTGAGGCCTTAAGGAGGAGGATGTACAAGAAAGACGCACTCATGACTAGATATCTGATGACACATGTTTGCTGCATATTTTCTTGAGTGGATGGAGGAGATCCCATTGCTTGATGTTTCTGCGACATGACACATTGTTGTTGCTCGAGAGATCGTACTAAAGAAGTGAATTCGATAAGACATTTCCTCCTTTGGATTGGCTGGAGACACTCAAACTATGGAGTGCACGCTCAAAGCAGGAAAATGAGGAAAACACTCTAATACTAAGATATTATAGCTGAAGTAGCGAGTAACTATTAGAAAGTAGATGCGACTGTTTTTTTTCTTAACCGAATACCAGTCGGACCGGGTATCAATAATATCCTTGTATTTAAATATGCATATACAAATACCCAACAAAGATATATTCAAATTGGAATCTTGAGTTCGAATTACTAAATAGAAGTTTTTAGACCAAGTTACTTTACCTTCAAGCCAATGGCCTCAGACAATATAGCTAATTCATTGCTTCCTTCGACTAGCTGAAGGGTATGCTCCAACTTAACCCAATTTCCATATGCACCTCCTACATTTCCAAATATTATTTATTAATGACATCAAGATCTACCTCAATCTGATTCCTATAGAAGAAGCAACTAGGAAGATAAACAGCAAAGTAAAGTAGCTGCGCATTCTTAATTTCAATAGAAAAACTTGAAATTGGAGGCCTGTTTGTTTTCCTATAGCAGAAGCTCGAAAGGGGAGAGTGAATGAAATGAAACCAAATAACTCAAATTAAGATGCAAAAAACCTCCCAAAAATTTAGGTGGCCCTTTCTTTCACTTTATGAAACTAATAGTGCCTTCACATCTGTTAGAGAAGCATGGAAAAAAGTTGATGGGGATTGATCACACATCATTTGAAGATTTACTGGGCCGACACTTGGATTGTCAGACGATCGGAGATCGTGATTGTGACACTCTATTTTCTTTATTTTTAGATTTTTTTGCTTTTGTTAGATTTGTATTTTAAAAGTTAAGTTATCCGATTAGACAAACATAGAGGTCAGAATAAATTTAACATAAATCCCCCTTTTATATTCTACCTGCAACCTCAACATGGGGCATCGAGAGTTGTGGTTGAACAAGCCGCTCGGTCATTGCTCCTCGATATGAAGCTGAGAGCCATGTCGGTGCCGACGTTGACAGCTGTGCCCTTCACCAGTGGTGTTAACTCGACTGGACTCGCCATTCCAGCGCTCCTAAGACCCCACTTCAGCCCTAGTGACGCCTCCAAGCCGCTGATCCATGCACTGCGCCACTCCGTTCCCTGCAGCAGGACCTGCCGCCGCCTCCTCCACATTCCACCAGTTCGCAGCCACCCCTAGGACCTTCTTTTACCCATGTTTACAAATTTCCAGTATACTCCCCTGCAAAACAGCCTCGTCTCCTGCCTTCCCAAGGCTGGTTGACTACTCCCTAGCCATTCCAGCCAAAACCATCCCTCCCTGGCTGGAAACAGCCCAGACCCATTCCAACCTCCACCTTCCCAACAAAATATTTCCCCTACCATTCCCTCCCTAGCCTAGCCCTACCAGCCCTTCCTCAACTGGCTTCCCACACAAATAAGTCCTTCCCCAGCCCAAGTCAGCCATTATTATCTTCCCAGATCAGCACCACCACACCTACAATCACTGGATCTCCATGCCTTTGCCCTCAACCCTTTTACTTGGCGAATTCCGTGTTTGTTTTCAAGTTTATTACATGGTACAGATGCACCATTTTATTTCTAGTTATACTTGGCGCTAATTAATTTTGGCTTCGATCGTTCATTGGGCGTGTGACACTTTCTCGCCTTGCTCTTTAAAATTAAGCACTGTCAATAGTTTGTCATTGTTGTCCATTTATCTAATTTGCAATAAATTGACAATATTTGTGGAACTTTAAAGTTCTATTATTTAATTAATTGTGGGTTGGAATTAATTGCATAAAGTTAATTGTTGTGTTGCATTAGAGTTTATGTTGTGTGCATTTTGTTCACCAAATTGTGTGCACACATTTGTATGTTGCTTAGTTCAATTGTTTTGTAGTTGCATTTGCATTTACACATGCTCACTCGCATTTATTTAGGGTTAGACCATCGCATGTCGATCTCCTATAGATTTGTCCAGTGTCAAAAGTCAAAATAAGTTGCAATCTGCAAAAACATTTTTCATTATGGTTCTTACCATATACATGTATGATTTACAGTAAAATCAGTACCTATAAGCTGACCATTTAGAAATATTCGGGCTACATCTCGAATGCCATGTATTTTAAGCGATGAAAGGAAGCCCATTTCCTTCCAGTATGTGATATCCTCACCAGAAACATTTATTCTGAATAACAAAATTTAAAGTTGTATGAACAAGTAATATATATCTCACGAATAAAAGATTAACGATGTAGAAAGCTTTATGATAAAGTAACTACATACTGGCCAGGTGCCAAATATAGAGGGATAAAGATGTTTAGCACTTGATGTAGTACATAATTAAAGGGAAAAAATCTAAATTAATATTCAATCTCTTTACAAACCTGGAATTATTCTGCTTAATAGACAATGTTTTTTTGATGTTTTGGTGATGCCCACGTGAGCTTCATTTCATGAGGCTTCTACTACAAAGCCATATATTTCGTATAGAATGCAAGAGGAACTTTGAGATAAGTGATGAAAATCCCATCCGTATTTTACTTTATATAAGGAGCCCTCTCTAACTCACATCAATGACATGCATCTAACACCCTATTCGGGACACCCACGACCACCTACGAGCTCCAATCAGGTGGTCTGCATCATGCCATGCACTTTGAACCCCTCGGAAGTTGATCCGTGGGCATCATACAATGGAAAGAAGTAAAATGTGATTGATTCAAAGATAGACCAATTACTCATACATATATGAGTAAGGGCAAGTAGAAAGACACAAATAACCATACTGCGGGTGATACATGTTAAAGAGAAATATGACGACTTGGACAACATAAAATAATTCAAATTACAACTCTCCCCTTCAAGTCGGACGCAAGTCGGACGGAAGATATCGGTCATCCCAAGCTTCTGGATATCATCAGCAAACATATCACATCCCAACCCCTTGGTGAACACATCGGCAAGTTGGTCTTTGGACTGAACGAAGGGAGTGACCACATTTCCTTTATCCAGGTGGTCTTTGATAAAGTATCGATCGACCTTCACATGCTTAGTCCTGTCATGTTGAACGGGGTTATGGGCTATGCTGATCGCAGCCTTACTGTCGTAATCTAAGGAGATAGGGTCATTTTCTTGGAGCCCCAGATCACGTAGCATGGTGCACACCCGAGACATTGCGCGATACTCAACCTTAGCACTAGACCTGGCAACAACATTCTGCTTCTTGCTTCTCCATGCCACTAAATTTCCTCCAACAAAGGTACAGTAGTCTGTAGTGAATTTTCGGTCATCACGACATCCAGCCCAATCAGCATAAATGAAGACTTCAATCTTCAACAATGAAGACTTCAATCTTCAAGTGATTGCCCCGAGAGAATAGAAGGCCAAGACTATGAGCCTTCTTAAAGTATCGCAAGATACGATATGCAGCTTCTTGATGTCTGATCCTAGGAACATGCATATATCTACTCAAGATGCCAACAACATACGTGATGTCTGGACGGCATGAGATAAATATATGAGTCTCCCAACCAATCTCTGATAGCTTGAAGTATCAGTTCAATCACACTGTACTCGTCAATCCTGTGATTTTCCTCCATGAGAGTATTTGCAGGGACACAACCATGCATTCCAGTTTCTTTAATAGGTCCAAGACATATGTGCGTTGAGATATAAATATACCTTGGTTCGACCGAGTCACTTCATTGCCCAGGAAGTATCGTAATCTTCCCAAATCTTTCACTTCAAACTCAGCTGATAAAAGAGTCTTGAGATTACTAATCTCCTCACCGTCATTGCCTGTGATCACAATGTCACCCACAAAGACAATAAGAACCACAATCTTCTGGTTGTTTTTGCGGATAAACATAGTGTGATTAGATTGTCTCTGCTTATATCCAAACTTGATCATTGCCTTGAGAAATCTACCAAACCAAGCCCTCGGAGACTATTTCAACCCATATAAAGAATTTCTCAAGCGACAGACAAGACCTTTTGCCCCTGGTTTTCGAACCCAAGAGGAAATTTCATGTACACTTCCTTATCAAGCTCACCATGGAGGAAGACATTCTTAACATCCAGTTGATGAAGATCTCATCCTAAGCAAGCGGAAAACGATAGAAGAACCTGAATGGAGTCCATCTTTGCCACTGGAGCAAAGGTCTCCTGATAGTCCACTCCTTCAGTCTGGGATACAGTATCCCTGGGCAACCAGCCGAGCCTTGTATCATTCAACCTTGCCATCCTAATTTTTCTTAACCGAGAACACCCATCGTGATCCAATGACTTTCTTCCTCAGGGGAAGGGAAGAGACATCCCATGTATGATTCATGTCCAAGGCAGACATTTCTTCCTCCATAGCCCGTGTCCATATAGGCTTACTCAATGCTGCCACGTCTTGGGAATGGAAACCAACGATAATGAAGAAACAAAGGCCTGATGGTCCGGGGTAAGATGATGATAAGCAACATGATTGGAAATAGGATGTTGAGTGCTTATAGCTTTACCTTTCAGCAATGCAAGAGGATCATCACCAAAATCCGAGTCCGAAGCGGGCACTGGTAGAGGAGGAACACTAATGGCATATTTCCCCAGTTGGCGACGTTGGTATATATAAGGAAGAGGAGGAATCAGAGAAGAAGGCAGAGATACTTGGATAGGAGGCGGCAATGGTACTTGTATGGGCGACATCGACACCTGGATAGGAAACTGGGTTGGAATGGAAAGAATAAGAGGAATAGGAATAAGAGTATCGAAAGCTGTGTCACCAATCTCCCTCTGACGAAGTGAATGAGTCGAATCTGAATAATAGAATTCCTCCTCATGAAAGGTAACATGCATGGTACAGAAAATACGCCTGAAAGGAGGGTGGTAACACCGATATCCTTTCGTCGTGGAGGAATAGCCAATAAAGGCACAACATTGAGCCCGAAGGTCAAGTTTGTCCCTATGAGGCTGATGAACATGGACATAACATACACACCCAAATACATGGGGTGGCAGATGAGAAGTATGAATGACAGACACGGAAGAGAGGCGAGCGATAGGAGTAGGCATATTCTAACACCCGTGAAGGAAGACGATTGATAAGATGAGAAGCAGTGAGAACAACATCACCCCAATAGGATTTGGGAAGATGCATCAAATGGAGAAGACAACGTGCCACCTCAAGGATGTGTACGAGCCAGACATATCACGATCATAATACCCCCATGTCACTACGAAGAACATAAATTTTGCCGTCAAACTGGGTCTACACCATCTTATGAAAAACTTGAAAACAAGAAAAACGTCACTTTTTTTTCTTTAACAAGTAGACCCAAGTGGTTCTCAAAAAACAGTCAATAAATGTAACAAACCAATAAAAACCAGATAATGAATGATACCACCGGGGATGGACCCAAAAAATCAGAATGTATAACATAAAATGGAGTAGTACTAGAGGAAGACAAATGCACAGAGGTATGTCTAACATGTTTAGACAACACATACATCACACAATAAGGTTTTAAGAAACGACAAAAAAAACAGGAAACAATTTGTGAAGATAAACAGAAGAAGGGTGTCCGAGGCAAAGATGGGTATCCAACATTGCCAAACTAGCTGGGTATCCTGGTAATACAAGCCACTGTGGTTCCTACCACTGCATATTTTCTGCTTTGTACCCGGTTCCTGAAAAACACGAGTCAAGAAAGGTTAACTAGCAGTTAAGAGAACAAGTAATGTTGCTGATAAAAAGTAGATTGCGGAAAAATGAGGGAACATGAAGAACAGGGGCAAGAGAAATAGAAGGAGAACAAGTGATATTTCCTTTGTTCGCAATGGAGGGCAAGGTGCCGTTAGCAGAAATAACCTTGTCCTTGCCGAACAAAGGCGTGTAGGAAATAAAACTTGAGGAGGATCCGATCATATGATCAGTGGATCCCGAGTCAATGATCCACTGAGTGAAGTACTATGTTCAATTTGGGCTGGTCGGTACTATGTTCATTGGAATTGATTGACTGGACATAGGCTGGCTGAGTGAAGTCCTTTTAGCTGTCTGCTTTTGGTTTGACCGGTCATGAATGAATATAATATATTATATTATATCCTACTATATTCTCCGGTAGACTATTATATGGATTATATTGGCAGGATCCTTGCTCGGTACTCCCATTTTTCTGCTTCTTGAAGCTCTCCACCTGGTGGTTTCTGCTTAGGGCTGCTTCGATTTCCCTTCCCCTTACTTAACCCCTTTTCCTTAGTCGACAATGCTGGGAGAGTTTGATTTGGGCTGTGGCCTTCTTCTTTTGTGGTCTTGCTGCAGTCCTGTGCAGTTTGGTGGATAGGTTTTGGTCTTGCCAACAGTTTGGGCTGATATTTCACCACTGTAAGCTCTTCCCCTTCTCTTTTATGGCTTGCCTTCCTATGCTTTGCTGAACTTTGAAGTGGTATGCGGAAATTGAAACGTATGGTTGGCCGGCTAGGGTTCCTGTTAGGGAGCTTTTCTGATTTGGGGGTTTTGTAGAGAAGAAGCTGCTTTTGTTTGATTCCCGTTAGTAGTTTTGGTTTACCTTGATGGATACTCTCCCTCTCCCTGTTGGCCGGCTATTTCATGCTGTTGTTAACTGTCATTTGGTACTGTTTCATATTGTAGTTTGGCTGCCATTCGTATTGCTGCTTGGCTGCCTTTGATGTTGTTATGAACTGCTTTTGCTAGCTTTTGTTGGCTGCCCTTTTGCTGGCTATTTTCCTTGTGCTGGCGGCTGTTTTGTAGGGGGGTATCCCTTGGACTTGGTGACTCTTGTTGGCAGCCCTTTGTGCTATTGTTGGCTACCTGAAATGCTGTTTTTGGTGCCCCTTTTGTTGGTTGATTATTGGCTACCTCTCTTGGCATTTGATTGGGTTCAGATGTGGCTGAAATCTGAAGTGTCGAGTGACCCTTATTGAAGTCATTAGTGACTGAATTCTGATTTGAGTTTGCTTTCGTTTTGAGTCACCTAAACAATTCCTCTGCTTAAGAGTCTGCTTGTAACTATTTAACGGTGCAACCCTAACGTAAATGATTTACTTGATACTGCAGAGGATGACGTCCGACGATAGACTCGGCAAGAACCCCATGAAGGGCAAGGGCAAAAGAAAAGTTGTGGTGAGTCCTTTCCGCTTTGATTACGTATACATTTGAATTATTTTGAATTATGAATATGTAGAATTACTTTACTCTGAGATACTTACCGCATGGACACCGAATATGAACTGAATTGAATTGAAGAAATTCAAAAATTTGAAATCCCTGAAATTATGAAATCGCTAAAACGCTAAACATGAATTAGCAAGCGATAGAAACTATGAGGGGAAATTTATATACTTATTCCCTATATTTTGAAACTGAATATGAAAATAATAAGAAATTGAGAGTGCGTCGACGCATCGAAAAGCTAAGGGTCAGCCTTGTAGGGGGGGGGGGGGGGGGGTACAGCAACAGACTTTTACACCTTATAGGGTGGGGGTAGAACTCCTACACCCAGTAGGGGGTTGAACTCCTACAGAAGTTGATACTGACATGTCTAATCTAAGAGGCGTGGAAGCATGTTGCGTTGTTGAGCGCCCTAGAGCGGACATTGATACAACGGACCCAAATGTTTGATTGAGAATGACCCTCAGTATTCCGAAAGAACGAAAAGTGATATGAAAATCCTGAATTGAATACAGAAATGAACAAGAATGAAAGAATAAGAATTTTGATACCATAAATAATTTATTTCTGTTGTACTAGCTCACTGTACTTGCTTACTGCACTTCCTGTTCTACTACACATGTTTATATAGAAATATATAATTGCATATTGATGTTGACTCTTTGTGTTTGCCTGGAGTGCGGTTGAAGAGGCAAGGAACTTGTCGATATCTCTTTTTAGGATCAGACCGCTAGTGTGCCAGTCCCCGTTAGGAGGTTACTTGCGGAGGCAGAAAGGAAGTAAAGAAGAATGTGATTTGAATACGGGTTAGAATTTTTGTAAATTATGCTTATTATGAAAAGTTATTTTATGTTGTCTCCTGGTACCTCTCCTGTAGTATATATTAGAATTGATGTGTTATTTAATTGTGAAAAAACGCTCAGAAGAAAGAATTAAATTGTGCCCGACTTCGGGCCACACGACCAACACTAGCTAAGGTCGAGCGATCCAGCAGAGCAATTGAGCTAAGGAACTTCCGAAGGTCATCATCGCCAAAGACCATGTTAAAAGCTTCCCGAAGGGATGAGAGAGGGGATCGGTGGAGGATGGGTCTGAACCGTATCTGACTCCATGTTCAAACCCATCAAGAAAGCATGCAGGCTGAAGCGATCGTCCTTTTGTTGTAACTTAACTGCATCAGGAGTACAATCAAGAGTAAAATACTTGAAATAGTCCAATTTTTAATAAAGCCGCTCAAACTCAAAGAAATATAGGAGACAACAATCATGGATCTCTGCCGCAACTCCAAAAAAGCGATGAGTAAGCTCATATATCTAGGTAAAACTACCAATTTGTGAGTATGTTTCCTTTGCCCGAGTCCATATTTCAGATGCAGAATCCATCAACATGTAGCTACGATAAACTTTGGGTGACATAGAATGCAGGAGCAAGGAGACGAGGGAGTTATCTGAGTCCCAGCGTTTCCAAGAGGGATCGTCCTTGGATGGCTCCTTACAGACCCATCTATGTAACCATACATCTGGTGGTTGCGTACCACATGCAGTGCAGCACGAGATCATTCAAGGTAGTTGGATCCATCGAGAGGCACGATGGTGATCTTCAAGGAGCCAGAGTGGCCATGACTCCACGACGGGTCACTCATCTGTGGCATCATAACACTAGGCGAAGAGGGGCGCCGATCAGTTGATCGATCGATCGCGGGGCGCACGATGAAGACGAGAAGGAAAGTTGCGCGCACGATTAGGGTTTTTTCTGCTCTGATACCAAGTGGAAAGAAGTAAAATGTGATTGATTCAAAGATAAGACAAAGACGCAAACAACCCTACTGCAAGTGATACACGGTAAAGAGAAATACGATGACTTGGACAACAAAATATAATTCAAATTACAACTCATACCACGTTACGTGAAGTTAGATTTTCCCATTTTTGACGGCAAGAGCGACCTCCTAGCCTGGCTCACATGATGCGAGCACTTCTTCTACAACAAACACACACCGTTGGAAGATTGGATAAGGTTGGCATCATTCCACATCACGGGCTCAACACAGTTGTGGTATGTCCAGCTTGCGCGAGAAACACCCAATTTGAATTAGGCGGATTTAAAACACTCTTGCATTTTGCGTTTCGGACCACCGCCCTGCAACAATCTGTTGGCCTACCTCATCTCCTAAAAAAACGGGATCAGTGGACATACACTTGGAGAGCTTTCAAACACTACCGATCTGAGTCCCTTATGCACTGTTAGATCATCAAGTATCATATTCACTACAAGTTTGCATTATTGACTGCGTCTCAACATAGAATTTGAAGCACCACGGAACCTCAACAATGTCGCGAGTTTGACACGTATCTGTAAGAAATGTCTCATAATGGACAACCAATATAGCAGATGCCATGATGGACACAAAGGCAATCGTCGAAAGGACACCCCTTCTTACAACCCCAGTAGCTTCTCAACTACAACCAAGGGTAAGGATTCCAGTGGTAGCACTATGGGAGAAGAAAGATATGCCTCCGTGTCTGAGACGACAACTGAGTAAGTACACACAGTATCCAATCGATGACGAGAATACTTCGGCTATCGCAGATGTTCAACGTGTTCACTATTCGATGACTAGAGTACATAGGAACACCACACAATTTCCTCCCGTGTTGAATTTTCTATTTTATTTTATATAATATATAATTTTATCTTCACATAGGGAAATGAGCTTGTGCTGCATTTAGTATGATTACTTCACGTGTTAAAAATTTCTTTTGCTACTTTCTAGAGTGCCTATATACATTCCTTTAGCCATTTATGTGGCTCAAACATTATGCATTTGAACATTTTATTTAGCTGCGCGTTTAATATAATGGGACCTTTACCCTATTTAATCAATGCTATATTTCACTATATATATATATAATTCTGAGATTTTATGGATATGAGGATAAAGGTTTTGATTTGGATCTCTCCCTGTTACTGTTGTGCATGTATGTTGTGTTGTAGGTATCATCTGGGTCTGTGGAATGATGGAGTATTGGTTGAGCTCTTACATGAATCTAATTTAATTCATTTGCAACAACTAGAGAAATTTCCATTGACTTGTTTTCACGAGATTAAATCAACTTAGATTCAACTCCTGGTTTGATATAATTTGTGGCTAAATAGTATCCAATTCAAGAACTTTGATACAGATTTGTGTGGTCGTAATTGTGGATGAAAATAGAGGTGGTGACAAATCAAGATCCTTTTCTTAATATCAATTGAGTACATTGCTAGAACAGTAGAACATTATAACATTGGTGCTCATGATGGGACCCAAGACGTAGGATATAGAAATTGGGTTACAAGTTAAAGAAACACCTGATATCAATACATTAATCACAGCATACTTCATTACAAACCATACACCCATATCTATATAGAAATTGGGTTACAAGTTAATCTCAAAATTTAATCATAGCCAATTATAAGGCATGATAAATAATAAACAAACTAATGTTGTTTGAAAGAATACTTATTTAAATACACTTAATACTTATCCTAAACAATATTTATTTATTTAAATAAAAATAATTAAAAATATTATTCATGTGCACCAGATACTATTTTTTACCTGGTTATGTACCATAAATAATCAGAAGCATCTTTCGTTACATTAAGATGCTCTAGAACTTGTTTCGCTGTGAAGCAGTTGTTACTCCATATGCCAATTGGCTCGCTGATAGTCATCCAAGTAGTTGATAAACTAAAATCTTCAGTAGCAAGTACTATATTCCCAGGTGCTGCTAAATTAGTTGCTTCGAGAGAGCTGACAGATTTAACTGAAACCTGAGAACCTACCTGAAGAGAGCCACTAAAGCGTGAGCTACCTCATAAAAAAATATAGATCAAAGACAAATGGGATGTGCAACATAATTGGTGACAAGTAGATGACGCAGGACGAATCTACAGGTGAACAGAAACGTGATGCCCTAATCCTGGATGCAATGCAAACAACCACGACGAATGCAATGGAACCATGACAAACCTTAAAATGAAGATGCAGAAGAATGCAATTACGCAATCCGATGAGCGAATTGTTACGACATAAACCCTAATGCGATGTAAATAATTCAATCAAGCAATTGCTCCAACATGAGGTTAATTAAATAACAAAATTAATACACGTGTAAATTGATTACAATTGATTCTAATCAGGGAACAGGTAATAACTACAGATAATTGAGGGTGCTAAGACATTGAGCATCAAGCAAATAAAACATACTAGTGCATTGAATAAAGTTGACAAATAAATTGAGAAAAATACAACTAGAAATAACCCGGAGCATCCATACAATCTAAAGATGAAACTAAATGCAAAAAAACTCAGCAAGTAATCGACATCGATGGTGGAGGGTGTGGTAGGCGGGCTCGGGATGGTCGTAGGCGTGATGCGTTGGTTCCAACGTGCGGTTGGCGGGGAATTATGAAGCGAAGGGAATTTCTAGATATGTAGATTAAGGGATTTGGTGTAATTTGGGGATTTCTGAGGGCTTCAGAGAAAACAAAGGGTTGGTCGACGCTATGGAGGCTCTGGATGAGGAAGGGTTTTGTTGTGGAAGAGCATGAATCGAATGGGGGTGTCTATAGAGGCGCTGGATGGGAAAAGGAAGGTTGATTAGGGCAATGTGGGGTTGGACGACACTGGGAGGGGAGTTTGGGGGTTGTGGGAGCGACAGCGGGGTTGGTGAAGGGTGTAGGAGGCGATGGTGGAGCCCCTCGTGGATAGGAGGGCCAGTGGATGGGCCTCATAAGACTTGAGAAGGACATGGTAGGGACTGAAGGAGGCGGACGACTCGACGAGCGCCAGAACTATAGGAGAGTTGGGGGAGGGGATCGCTCCCCGGTGACTGAAAAGGCTTGTCGAAGGGCGATGGGATGGTGAAAAGTGACGGAAGGAAAGAATCCTTGAGTCTGCACCAGGATGTCATTGTGCGTCAGCACCCGAGCATACGACTGAGCGACTTTAGCTAATGAGGTATCATCTCGATCCCCTAATAATATCATAATAGAGATATATATAGTTAGGGAGTTAGGGTAAATGAATCCTACGACTGTGATCGAGCAAGTGTCGACCCAATAATTCCTCAAATGGTGTCCGATCGATCTCCATCAATCTCCCCGGCAAAAAAACATTCATCTCCGAAGAATGGAGACTATCATGCTACTGGTGCATGCCATGCAAGAATGAAAGTTGTTGCATGAACACTAAAATCTCAATCTGGTAGGTGCAGTGTCCATAGAGGGTTGTCGTCCAACAAAGTTGCTGAGGGTCCAATGAACGAAATATGCCGCCGTATAGGTGAGAGGCAGAGTTGCAATGGAGGCTGGAGGTACATCAGAGGTTATGATGAACATGTGAACTGAAGCTGAAAGGGAAGGTTGAAGATTCCAAAAACTAGGTGGACCTACATCTAGAATCAAATCTACTACCATTGGATACAAGATAACTACCCATATTCCTAGGAATATCAAACTCAAATAAATTTGACTCCGACTCTTTCATGACTGTGTATGGAATTATTCACCTGACAGTCAGATTCCTAAATGTCCCCAATGGGAACCTCTCAAATAATGGGCTAATCATCATTCAATGACTTTTTTTGAACATTTTCCCTCTCATGTGATTACCGTCCAAGTTTTAAAATTTTCATTATTTAATATAACTTTACGTCAAAGTATGTCATGCAAAACATGCAACAAATGCAAATGATAAGTAATCGACAAAATAGACTTAGTAAGCGCAGATTCTATATAGCGGTGGATATATCTAAGAAGGGTTGGTATATCGGGTGGTTCTATCGGCGGCAAGTAGAAATACCCGTCGAGTGTGCGACGAACACTAAATAACTGCATGAGACATCAACACTAAGATACAATGTCATAACGTGTCAAATGTCTCTCAAGAAATGTGACTCGTCAGGAGATTCACTTAGCTATGTATAGAAGAATACGTTGTTGTAAGTGTTTGCCCGGAAGTTCGCGATCTCAAGTGCTCACGAGGAAGTTCATCCGATCTCGGCGGTCTGAATTTTGCTAGACCGCGTGCCCTATCCTTTGCCACAGATCTTCAGGTTCTCAGCTGATAAAGCAACTCAAGATCGCCAGACCGCGCGGTCTGAACCCTTGAGTTTTTCTATTATTCGCACGCCAGGTAGTTTCATTCCTCTGTCTTAACTATCTTATATTCTGGGCAGCCCGTAATTTTGAGACCTGCCCGTTCGGGCAGGCTTTCGCGTCTATAAATAGAGGGGTAGGGGTCCCCAAAAAAGGACTTTTGGTTGAAGTCTAGATCGTAGTATCAGCCTAGGCGGTCTCAGTTTTTGTCCTCCCTAAGGTTCCTCTCAAAATTTAGCTGTCTAGTAACATCCTTCTCTATAGCTCCAAACCCTTAGAAACCGGTCGTCCACAGTTCTTTACCCCTTTTTCTCCGGTGTAAGTCGTGAGGGTGCAATTTTTGTACCAACAGTAAGAAATCTGCACTTCCATCCCAAAATTCTGAAGTGATAGAAGAAGTGTGAAGGGGCTTATAAGCACAACCGGGTGATACGCAGCATGCGATGTGGGACTAATCAATAGACGGGCCACCAAGGATAATCCAACTGGGGATAATCCGCACATAGGGCGGTTCCACACGACGTGGACCCACTGGAATCAGTTCAAGCCCCCACTACGCGTCAAACTTCGCTCAGATATTATGTAAGAAACCTACACTTACATGATGTTACATCTCAAAACTCTGAAGTAATAGGGGGAGTGGGACGGGTCTTATAAGCATAAACGGGTGATGCGCGGTAGGCGATGTGGGACTAATTAACAGACGAGCCATCAGGGATAATCCAATCGGGGATAATCCACACATGGGGAGGTCCCACATGACACGGTACCACATGACACGAACCTGCGGTGGATATCTCTAAGAAGGGGTGGTATATCTGGCGGTTCTATTGACAATGTGTAGAAATACTCATCGACGAACACCAAATGACTGTATGAGACATCAACACTAAGATACGAGCTCATAATATGTCAAATGTCTCTCGGGAATGTGACTCATCAAGAGGTTCACTTAGCGATGTATAGAAGAATACGTTGTCAATGCAACGATCACCCGAAAGAATGTCTGAGACGTTGACACAAAGGTGCAACTCTGGGGTGTGTCGACTATCTCTAAAAGAGAAAAACTCGTCAGGTGGCTCTCCAGGAGGTATATAAGAAATTCGTCACGACCCTGATGATCACACAAAAGAACATTCAAGACGTCCGCATTAGTGCATAAGTTTCCCAGAGAGGAAGAATCATCAGGTGGTTCACCCAAGGGCTTAGCGGGGCTCATCAAAGAATTCAACAATAGAAGGATGATCCTTAAAATGAGTGTCATCGATAATAATAGTGTCCTTGGGAACATGAGAGACAACCACTACAAAATCAATATTATGCTCTCGACTCTCACTCGGGATGTGATTCAATACTACAATGTGGAGAAATTCAGATAAACATGCACTCAAGGCGAGTCTATCATCGGAGCAATAACTAAGCCTACACAGGGGGTAGGGGCAGTGCACGTCACTATAGGATCACCAGGACGCTCGTACTCAATCTCCTGTACAAGATCTATGCAATACTTTTGTTGAGACAAAACAATCCCATCATGTTGCGAGCTACCTCAATACCTAAGAAGTATCTGATGCTCCTCAAATCTTTGGAATTAAAGTGAGAGGTCAAGTGCTTCTTAATCATAGAGATACCACTTAGATCGTCGCTCGTGATAATAATATCAACATACACAAAAAATCATCACACACCCTCCTGGCGACAATGTGTAAATAAGGAGAAGTCTGCCAAGCTTCGAGTGAATTCAAAATCCCGAATGACCAGACTAAATTTGTCAAACCATGCTCGGGGAGACTGCTTTAGACCATAGATATAGATTTTCTGAGGAGGTAAACAAGAGAGTCCCCTTTGGTCTCATAAACAGGAGGTTGCTGCATATAGACAATCTCCGTTAGATTGTCATTAAGGAATGCATTCTTGATATCAAGTTGATGCAATTGTCAACAACGTTGGATTGCCAAGGAGATCAATACCAGCACAGTATTAAGCTTAGCAACTTGAGAGAACGTTTCTTCATAGTTAATGTCATATTATTGAGTAAAACCGCGAGCCACAAAATGCGCTTTGAGGCGCTCAATCGACTCATCAGGATGTTGTTTAAAGGTGAATACTCATTTACATCTCACTCAGGATTGTCTAGGAGAAAAGGAAACAAGGTCCCACATCCTATTTGCTTATAAGGCCGCCATTTCGTCATCGGCCACCCGTATGTTGGAGAGCCTCCTGTACAGAAGAGGGAACACAAATAAAAAACAAGCAGGCCACAAACAGAAGAGGCTTAACGAGGAGGGTTTGGTGGAGGATGCGGGAAAAGTTGTCTAAGGTTTACTCAGCCATAATGGGTACACATGTGAGTGATGTGCCCCTTAGGATGATTTCACCCACCACGCCCGCTGCCTCAAGACCCATTGCGACCTCCACGATGCCTAGTATTGGGGGGGGGGGGGGGGGGGGGGGGGGGGGGGGGGGGGGGGGGGGGGGGGGGGGGGGGGGGGGGGGGGGGGGGGG
>JAWHQI010002097.1:0-46182 GCA_033032865.1 Dactylorhiza incarnata
CCGCTATCGCCCGGCGTTAGCGCCTTCTATAAACGCTGCCGGAATGTCGCAATTCAACGCTAGCGCCCGGCGCTATCACTACCGCCGCGCTAGTGGTCATGATGGAATTTTTGCTTCAAATTCGGGGGCAGACTTCATGTATCCTCCTTGAGTCATGTGGACCTAACTAACCTGCACACTTGAAACCACAAGATCAAATACATAGGATTTGTTATTCTCAAACCTAGGAGATGCGGAAGACCGTGTTCCAACACCAAGCTCGAGGAGCTTGTTTCAAACCGTATAAAGCTTTTTGCAATAAATAAACAAAATCAGGATGTTCAGAATCAACAAAACCTGGCGGTTGTTCAACGTATACTTCTTCTTTTATATTACCGTTGAGGAATGCTGACTTTACGTCCATTTGGTATACGGTGAATCCCTTGAATGCAGCATAGGCTAGGAACAAGCCTGATCTCTTCGAGTCTTGCTACAGGAGCATAAGTCTAATCGAAGTCGATCTCTTCTTCATGTCTGTATTCTTTTGCTACAAGTCTGGCTTTGTTCTTGATTATTGTTCCATCTTCATCCAATTTGTTTCTGTAGACCCACTTTGTTCCAATGATATTTTTATCCTTGGGTTTGGAACAAGAGTCCACACTTTGCATCGCTTGAATTGATTCAATTCTTCTTCCATTGCAATTATCCAATGGGGGTCTTCATTTGCTTCTTGGAACTTCTTTGGTTCAACCTGTGAAAGAAAACTCAAAGGCATATTTTCGTTAGTAGTTCTCTTCTGTTCTTATACCGCCTTGAGGATTTCCTACGATCTAATCAACCGGATGATCCCTCATATGTCTGAACTCAGGATTCCTTGCATCAATTGGACACCAGGAACTTCTTCTACTACTGGAATGTCTTCTTCCACTTGAATTGACTCTTCATCTTGGTGATCTTCCTCTTCAGTTGAGGTTGGGGGAGAGATCTTGACGAAGGTTTGAGTATTCTCTTTAACTGGCTCATCCAAGCTTGAGCCTTGCAACTTTGAACCTGCATCTTCAACAGAAGGACTAGAAGAGCTGTTATGTAGCATGCTCGTCTCATCAAATACAACGTTAATAGATTCTTCTACAACAAGGGTTTTCTTATTAAAACTCTATATGCTTTCCTATTGCTACTATAGCCTACAAAAATACCTTCAAAGCTCTTTTCACTAAACTTGGTTTTGTAATGCTTCCCATTATTAAGAACAAAGCATTTACTGTCAAAGATTCTAAAATAGGAGATGGTGGGTCTCTTGCCTTTAGTAGTTCATAGGGAGTCTTTTCATGGTTTTTATTTATGAGTGCTCTGTTTTGCACGTGGCATGCAGTGTTGACGGCTTCAACCCAGAGTATTTTGGAAGTGAAGAGTCGCTCAACATTGTTCTGCAAGACTCAATGAGTGTTCTGTTCCTTCTCTTAGCTACCCCATTTTGTTGTGGAGTTTGTGGAGAGGAAAACTCGTGAAAGATACCAAGGCTTTCACAGAAATCTGTCATGGCTCCAGATTCAAATTATGTTCCATGGTCACTTCTGATTTTGACCACCGAACAATTTAATTAATTCTGGATTTGCTTGACAAATTTGGTGAAAGTATCAAAGCTATCTGTTTAGAAAGAATACCCATGCAAAACGTGAGTAATCATCTACAATAACCAATGTGTAAGACTTAACTCCTAAACTTCTAATTTGCAACAGACTAAACAAGTCCATATGTAGCAGGTGAAAACACCTGGTTGAATCTTTGCCAATAATGCTCTTAAAGTTAGCTCTTGTTTGCTTGTCTTTTACACATGCATGACAAGGTCTATCTTTAATGCACTTAACTTTCGGCGTTGAGTTTGAGAATCAGATAATGTGTAGATTCTGTGATGATGAAGGCATCAGACAAAGCTTTTCAGCTCCTAGAACCCCCCAACAAAATGGGGTGGCTGAAAGGAAAAATAGAATCCTAATTGAATCAGGAAGAACATTGTTAGCTGAATCTAACTTGCCAAAGTCCTTCTGGACTGAGGCAGTAAATACTGCAAATTATGTTCTGAATAGAAGTCTCGTCCACAAGACAAAGTTGAAGACTCCCTATGAGCTGCTGAAGGGAAGGCACCCATAGTCTCCTACTTTAGAATCTTTGTGTGTTCTTGCTTTATCCTTAACAATGGGAAAAACCATCTTGTTAAATTTGACAAGAAGGCTGATGATGGAATATTCTTAGGATACTCTTCATCAATCAAGGCCTATATGTGCTTCAATAAAAGCTCTCTCAAATTGAGGAGTCAATGCATGTAGTTTTTGATGAAACTAACATGGTATACAAGGGGAAGGAAACTTCCACCAGTCCTATTCTACAGGAAGAAGACCAGCTTGCAGAGCAGGTTGAAAGGATGAGCATAGTAGATCATCCATCAGTATGTCAAGAAAAGGAACAACAAGAAATTGACACTAACTCTGGTGAGGACTCTGCAGCAGATGAAGAGGAAACTGCAGCACCAGGGGTACCAACTACAGATACTGTTCCAGTACATGAGGCTGAAATTCCAAGTGTCACTGAGCAAGTGATAGCCCAGGAAGAAGAGCAGATCCTAGATCACTCAACTAGATCCATGATGACCCAAGAAGTCCATCCTTCAACTCAACTGATAGGAAACTTGACAGCAGGAGTCAAGACAAGGAATCAACTTGTTGTTTATTGGGTGTCTACTTAATGACCTAGAGGGGGGGTGAATAGGTTTTTTCAAATTAGTTATTCCCTTTGTGGTGTTCTTTGTCCCCGATTAATAGATTTATGAAATAAAGAGCATGACACAGAAAACAAACAACGATCTATAGAGGTTCCTCAAGACCGGGTGTCTTGAGTAGTCCTCTGTCCCTCTGCGCCTACCCAGCAGTGTGCTAGGCTCTGCAAACTCCGCCAAATCTTCAGCCCTCAAGCCTTACAACACGGACCCGCAAGTCCCAACAGCCTAAGCCCGCAAGCCCCTACTGCCCCAGAGCCCACAAGCTCGACACTAATCCCTCAAGCCCTGCAACACTGACCCGCAAGTCCCAACAGCCTAGGCCCGCAATCCCCTACTGCCCCTGAGCCCGCAAGCTCGACACTCAGGCCCTCAAGCCCTGCAACACGGACCCGCAAGTCCCAACAGCCTAAGCCCGTAAGCCCCTACTGCCCCCAAGCTCGACAAATCGCACCCGCAAGTGCACTGCCCTGGCCCTCAAGCCTCACAGCTCTCCAGCCCTCAAGCTAGACAGGTTGGCCCGCAAGCCATACAAGAATTTACAGTAATAAACTGTTTCTTCTACCGGATGAAGATTGGCAACTTTAGCCTGATGAGGATTGGCTTCTTTCGATTGAAGAAGATGCTTCTTGATCTGGATATTCAGCACTGGATCTTCTTCAGCCTTCACTTCTTTTGCCTGGTGTTGATCGGCTACTTTTCAGTCGATGATGATGACTAATTCTTCAGAGAGTACTTGATGTTTTCTCTCTACTGATCTTCTTCTTTTTCGCCGAGAATACTGTTCTATTGAAGTGTAGCGGCGGGATTCTTTCTCCTCCTTTTTCTTTTTGTTTGAAGATTTTTTTTTCTAGGGCATCACTGTTCCCTTTTATAGGACAGATGAGCCGCATAACGGTAACATGTGAAGTCCTTTAATGTCAGACACCCATTCCATAAAAGCACACGCTGATTGGACAATCAAGCATCGACATTAAATGCTGACAGCGCATCCGCAACGTTTGAATTCTGTCTCGATGACATTTCCACCTTCATGCTGATACAAACAGCATCACGTCAATAAGCTTTCTCTAACTGTGTCGTTGAGATCTTTTTTCTTGCTGTCAGCTGTTGTAATCATGTTGTTCTCTCGACGACATGATTGATGTCATGTCGGCGCTTCAGCAGCTGCTTGTCTACGGCTTCTCTTTCCTCAGTCGACATGCCTTCTTTACGACGATGTCCAACAACATCAGTCAAACTTAGCCTTCTCAGCGACAAGGCTTCTTCACAAAGATTTTTGATCTTCTGCGTTCGACTAACACGCCAGATCTCTTCTATCTGCAGCTCCTTTCCCGTTTCAGCGGATCCGCTGAGACAGTGACCTCGTCCCAGCAAATTTGACCCCTCGTCTCAGCGGTCGATGAACACGCTACTTCTCAGCGGTTGCTTTGCTCATCATTACGACGATAAGCGTGCTTTGTCGACGATATCGCCTATTCTTCTTGTGATATGGTACTTAGTTAAATAACTAAGGTACATGATGTGTTGTCGATCTCTGCAAGCATAAACTGGATGGAATCTTAAATACAACTTACATTTATCATTGAGTTGAGCACTTCTTCAAATCAGGAACATTGCAGGGCACTGTTCCCAACAATCTCCCCCTATTTGAAGAAGTCATAACCCACTTAATGATAAATGCCATTCACATAAAAAGATTTTAACATTTAAGCAGATAAGCATGTAAGGATGACATTTCAGCAAAATTAAGTGAACACATATTTTGACAAATGTTATTTCATTTATAATAGTGCCAACTGTTTTTAAAGGTTTTGACATTTCTACATTTAGCCCCCAAGAGATTTAGCCATCTATATCTCTGGTGCACTCATATCAGCATCGCCCTTTGCTTTCTTTGCACTGACTTCCTGCTCCTTATCAGCTTGCCTGATGAAGTACTAAAACGGCTTAGGATGATATTTTAAGGGTTCAGGAGTGTCAGCTGGAATTCTTCCTGCTTGCTTATTTCTTCTGTGTTCTATCCTTACTTCTTCTTGATCTTCATGCTTAGCCCATTCTTGAGGGCTGTATACATTGTATCTTTCACCTTTGTTGACTTTCACTTTCTCCCATGCTTTTAGAATGATGGTCCTGGATATAGGGCTCCATCTTTCATAGTCATCCATTTTCTCCATTTCTTCCCTGAACTTTCTCTTCCTCACTTTTGTTTCTTCATCCTCCAGTGCTTCCTTCTCTTTACCCTTATCAGTAATATTTGTATGTTGGTCTTCAGCAGGTTCATCATAATATAGAGGAGGGAGATTCATTGCTTCCCTGATGGTGTTGGTGGTCCAGATGGCTTGATCACTACTGGCCTTTATCATTGATCTCTCCCCCTTTATGACTTCTTCAGATATCCCTTTTTGGAGATCCTCCGCGGAGGCCAATATCTTATTCTTGAGCATGTGGATTCCTGCTTCCAAGTGATTCTTGGTTTCAAGCTGATGACTGTCTAGCTCTTTGTTGTGGTGATCTAGACTCTCTTTGAGATCTGTTTTATGTTCAGTCATCCTCTAGGTCAATGCAACATATGTCTTTTCTATGTTGCCGACAATCGATGGTTGATTAGCCGCTAGGTTAGATATACCCTTGTGAGTACGGGCAGTAAATTCGTACAGATTTTTCACATCATTTCTTAGGGTTGCCGTTTCAGCAGACAGTTCCCTTCTTAGATCACTGATAGCAGAGGTGACATAGCTTTCAAGTTTTAATCTTTGTTCGCCCAGGAGCATCTTTATCTGAGATAACAGTGAGGGCTCCTCTTGACTATTCTCTGGAGATGAGTTCTCTTGTTCCTCTTCTTCATTCCCTTCCATTATTGGAGATAGAGATTTTCCTACTGGCGAGTGGCTTCGCTAACTCTCCTTTTCAGGACCTTGCTGATCATTGCTAGTTTCATCAACAGGGATTTCTTGGTTGTCCTCTTGCATTGCTGATTCAGAATGATCAGCATCCTCAACTTCTATGATCCTATTGATTACTGCTTCTACTTGAGCAGGGATCTCACTGTTCTTCTCTCCCTCAATTTCAGCACTTCTTGGATCTGTTCCTGCTGAGATCCTGGATCCTTGACTCAGATCAGAGGTCTTCCTGGGTGACCTTTTCATCGGCTTCCCCCTTTGCGAATGTCGGCAACTGAAGTGCCCTAGCCAATCTCTTGGGATTTACCTTAACCTTTGTTCCGTTAATTAAGCTTTTCACGGATGTTCCTTTTGAGTCACCTTTGGCATTTGAGTAGAACTCCATCACTTCTCTTTTGAGAATCACTGTTGGTTCGGAGAGGACAAATTCTAGACCGACGACGTCCAGTAGCTTAATGGCATTTTGAATTCCTTCTGGTCCTTCCACGAAACCGCCTCTCACTACTTCGCATCCTTCTTTGGTGCCATCTTTTGTTTGATCCAGGAGAGTATCAGTATCGTCGTCTCGTTCACTCTTGGAAAGGCGTGGAGAACACGACGGCTTTTTAGGGCTAATGTAGAGAGTGTTTTAACCTTAAGACATTTGACCTTACTTATAGTGTCAGAGTTGGAAGCTGAAGTGTCATTTGTTAAATGTCTGACTAACTCGAGTTTAGCTGTAATGATTGAGCTTAGACCTAGTTAAGAGTCCGCTGACGATTGGATATTGTCGTGATGCAGATCTTTCAACGATATCAATCATTCCGAAGATACGGTTTTTGAAAATTACTTTTACAACATTAGATGAAGATGAGTTTGTGTGTTAAACATTAACATGGTTACCTTCACCTTAGCCTTTAAGACTTCTTGAGCTAGTGGCTTCCCCTCGATGGAATGTCCACTTATCTTTACTTCTAGCTCCCCCTAGATTAGTGCACCTTGGTATATGGTAAGTTTTTCTTAGTCCAGAGCTGAGCCTGGAGCCCTTATTGTCCAACCTAATCTTAGTATATGGAAAGTTTGGTTGATCAACCTAATCTTAGTTGAGCACAGACCTCGACCAAGGCGCGCTCATAATTCGGGAAGCTCCACGGTCAAAGTAATTTTCCTAAGAGAAATGGATTTTCTTATTTCTTCTATTTTATCATTCCGAGGTGATTCAAAGATCGAGTGCTAGTCTTTTTACCCCTTGCTTAATTGATATTTTTTAATTCTCTCTTTTTCTTGCAAACAACAACCCCAAGTTTTATTTAATAAGATAATAGAGATTTTCCGAAGTAAGAGTATTCAACCGCCCCGAGTCTAATACGACCTTGGTTTCTTATAACCTATGCTACATTCGATACGGTACACTTGTCGTATCATTTGCGGATATAGTTTTGCGCATCAATTGGGTCATTCTCTATCGCTCGGGCCTACTTTTATTGGGCTCACTAGGGTCTAGTGACCCAATAAAAGTCGGGATGTTACAATCCAATAAAAATAAAGGGATTTTCGTCCTCGAAAATTGCCTAAAGTAGGGGGGTTAAAGGGAAATACCTGGGGAAATAGTGCCGGGTATTTTACCCGAGCGAGCGTCTCGGGTTCCCAGGTAAACTCCTCGCGTCCACAGTTTGACCACAAGATCTTGACCATCGTGATGTTTTGTTCCGCAATTCCTTGATCTTGGAGTCTACTATCTTTACCGGCTCGAGTTGGACGGATCAGTCGGATTGCACTGCCGCTGGTGGCACGGGAAGATGCTGCTCTGGTTGGCGAAGGACACGTCTTAGCGAGGAAACGTGGAATACATCGTGAAGATTTCCCAGTTCAACTGGCAGAGCTAGCCTATATGCAACAGGGCCAATCCTCTCCATGACTTGATATGGGCCTAGGTAGCGGGGATCCAACTTTTTATGCTTCTTTATTCGAGATATCTCATGCATTGGTTTAATCTTCAAGAATACCATGTCTCCTACCTTGAATTCCACCAGTCGATGACGTGCATCGTAATATTTGGCCTGACGGCTCTGTGCCTCCAGCATTCGTTCTCGAATTAACCTTATAGATGTTGTGGTATCATCTATGTAGGTGACTCCTAAAGCTTCGGGGTCCTCATCTTGTGCCCATGATAGTGGTGTTCGACAGCGTCTGCCGTAGAGGGCCTCGTACGGTGCCATCTTGATGCTTTCATGGAAGTTGTTATTGTGTGAGAATTCTACCAAAGGTAGTAACTGCTCCCAAGGTTCATTGTGTTCTACTATGCATAATTGGAGGAGGTCTTCCATCATCCGGTTCGTCCTTTCTGTTTGCCCGTCGGTCTGAGGGTGGAAGGCGGTGCTAAAAGCCAATCTGGTTCCCAGATAAGCTTGCACTCTCCTCCATTTTTTTGATATAAAGCGCCCGTCGCGGTCAGACACGATTGACTTGGGTCCCCATGAAATCGGACCACTTGTTCTATAAATAGCCGGGCTAATATGTCCACACTGTCGCCTTGACTATTTGGGATAAAAAGAGCCACTTTGGTGAGGCGATCTACTACGACCCATATGGAGTCGTTCCCTGCACGAGATCGGGGTAAGCCATGAACGAAGTCCATGGAAATATCTTCGAACTTCCATTCTGGTATGGGCAGGGGTTATAGTAAACCTCTTGGGCTACGACATTCTGCCTTGACCATTTGACAGGTCTGGCAGTGTGCTACATAATCGGTGACGTCCTTCTTCATACCTGGCCAATATAACGTCCTTCGTAGATCTGTGTACATTTTCACTACTCCCGGATGTATTGAATACCTTGATTGATGTGCTTCGCGGAGTATCTCTTCCCGGATTCCTTCGGCAGAGGGAATGAATATGTGGTGCTTATACTGCAGGATGCCGTCATATAGATTGTAGTCTTCCTGAGCGCCGTGATGTAGAGTCTGAATGATTGGGGCTGCTTCTACATCGATCTTCTGGGCCTCTCGTATTCTGTCTCTGATGTCACACTATATCTCCATCCAGTATAGTTGGGCCTGGTAATCCATCGGGTTCCTACGGGTGATGAGAATGACATCCAAGTCTGCCAAGGACTTGACTAACTCTTCCGGTATCATCTATAGCCAATTTCCGACTATCGGAGGTTGCCGACTTAGGGCATATGCAACCTTATTGGCTTTGACGGGGTAGTATTGGAGGGCGAAGTCGTAATCGCACATGAATTCCAACCACCGGCGCTGTCGGAGAATTAGCTCCTTCTGGGTGAAGATATATTTGAGGCTCTTGTGGTCGGAGAAGATCTCACATCTTACTCCGTAGAGGTAATGCCTACAGACTTTTAATGTGAATACTACCGCACCCAATTCCAAGTCATGGGTTGCGTAGTTTAGTTCGTGAGGCTTCAGCTGTCGTGAAGCGTAGGCGACTACCCTGTCGTGTTGCATCAGTACAGCACCTAACCCTTTCAGTGATGCGTCGGCGTAGATTTGGAAGCCCTCAGTGCCTGAGGGGAGTGTCAGAATCGGAGCCCATATTAGTCGGTTCTTTAGTTCTACGAACGCTGCTTCGCATTCAGGAGTCCACTGGAACGTTATATCCTTTTTGGTGAGGGAGGTGAGGGGCAAGGAAATTTTAGAGAAGCCTTCTACAAACTTGCGGTAATAGCCGGCGAGGCCAAGGAAGCTCCTGATATCTGCTGATGACCTAAGTGGCGGCCAGTCTCGTACTGCTTGTACCTTGGCTTGGTCCACTGCTACCCCATTCTTGTTAATCGTATGCCCAAGAAAACCAACTTCCTCCATCCAGAATTCGCACTTGCTAAACTTCGCGAAGAGCGAATGTTCCCTTAACTTGCGCAAAACCATTTGGAGATGCCTGGAATGATCGGTCTTACTCCTCGAATAGATGAGTATATCGTCTATAAAGACGATCACAAAGTGTTCTAGGAAGGGTTCAAACACTTTATTCATTAGAGCCATGAAGGCGGACGGGGCATTGGTCAACCCAAATGGCATTACCATAATTTCGTAGAGTCCATAGCGGGAGCTGAAAGCGGTCTTGGGGATGTCTTCTTTCCGCACTCTGAGTTGATAATAGCCGGACCTTAAATCCATCTTGGAGAAGACGGATGCGCCTTGTAATTGATCGAATAATTCATCTATCCTGGGTAGGGGATAGGTATTTCGGATGGTGAGTTTGTTTAGCTCTCGGTAATCGATGCACAGTCGCAGGGATCCATCCTTCTTCTTGACGAATAGTACTGGTGCTCCCCAGGGCGAGGTACTCGGACGAACAAAACCTGCGTCAATTAGCTCTTGTAGTTGTTTCTTGAGCTCGGCTAGTTCCCTTGGGGCCATCCGGTAAGGTGCTCGGGACACTGGTCGAGCTCCATGAGCAAGTACAATCTGGAAGTCCACTTCTCGTTGCGGGGGCAACCCAGGAAGGGATTCCGGAAAGACGTCTGGGAAGTCTCGAATTATGGGTACTGTAGAGAGCACTTGCATCTTGTCTTCCATCTCGAAGTAGATTAGGTACACCTCATCCTTTCGTCGGACTTATTTGACTGTTTAAGCGGATGTTAAGATGATGCGGGTGACAGAGGGTATACCTATTAGTGAGATTGACTGCCCATTTGGGCTCCGGAGGTGGATCTCTCGAGTCGAACAATTGATTTGGGCGCTATGCTCGGCCAACCAATCCATTCCTAAAATGATGTCGAATCCGGTTATCGCTAGAATGGTTGCGTTGATTTCGAATTCTACGCCTCCTAGCATTGCTTGGAAGGAGCACTTCTCCATGGACGTCATGTCTGATCCATCCGGGAGTCGTATTCGTATAGACATTCCAGATGATCGTATGGAGTTTCCTTTGTCTGCGATGAAGTTTTGTGCGACGAAGGAATGCGTGGCACCGGTATCGAACAGCGTTTTAGCGGGGTGACCTTCTACCAGAAGTAAACCTGATAATATATATGTACTATGATCATAAGCTCTTTATAGATATACATGAGTAGTAATTACACCAGCTAAACAAAAGACTACATCATAGATTTCTACTATATCATCCTCCTAGGATATCGTGGCTAATGAAAATAGATACCTATCACCACATCTGGTGCAGGGCCGTGCTGGAGATCTAAAGCGTATGCCTCGAGCGGTGCTGCTCTGCCCTGTCTGCCCTGGCCTCTCCTGCCTGCAGGTCGTCCTCTGCGTCCACCTTGTCCTCATCCTCTCTCAGCGGCTCCCTGTGCTGCTCTTAGGTCGGGCCTACCTATAGCCTGAGGGCAGAAAGTTCGTATGTGCCCGGGCTGCTGGCAAAGGTAGCAGTTCCCTGCAAAGGGGGCATCTCGTCGTGCGGCTGGGGAGGGCTGAGGTGCTGGGGCTGGAGGTGCTGGTCGGGGCTGGGGTGCCTGGCTATATGACTGTTGGCGCTGACGTTGTCTCCTATCCCGGTCCTGTCGGCGAGGGCCTACTCCTCTCCCTCGGCCCTGAGCCCAAGGAACATTTGTATGTCCCCTACGCTGCTGGGCCACCATCCTCTGATCCATCTCTAAAGCTGCGGCGTAAGAGGCAATCGTGTGAAAGGTCGACTGGGAGATCATGATCAAATCCTATCGAAGATCATCTCGTAGACCTCGATAGAATCTAGACGCTCTATCCTTGTCTGTAACTGCCAAGGTCCCGGCAAAACGGGTCAGATGGATGAACTCTCGCTGGTACTCCGGTACCGTCCTCTCTCCTTGTCGGATCTGCAGGAAACGCTCCTGGAGTGCAATCCTATCTGCGTCTGAGATAAAGTGCTCTAGGAAGGCCTCTGAGAACTCTCCTCAGAGGATCATGCTGAGTGGTCGCCCCCTAAATGTGGAGCGGCTGGCTTCCCTCCACCAATCTCGGGCATAGCCCTCTAGCAAGGTCACCACCAAGGATACTGCGGCCATGGAGGGGCACATCATCCCAACCAAGAGCTCCTCTACTCTCTCCACCCACTCTTCTGCCTGTATGGCAGACTCGGTGCCTCAGAAAGTAGGGGGACTTAGCCCCCGGAACGTCGTCAGAAGGTCGGTAGGCACGGTGGTCTGCAGGGGTGGTCGTAGGATGGCAGTCTGGAAGGTGGCTATCAGGGCTGTCAGTGTCCGTCCTAGATCCGTATCAACGAAAGGGACTTCTGCTGGGGCGTCCGAGGTTGGTGGTGGAGTGGTAAGATGGTACTGATCCCTAGAGGAGGACCTTCCGTTACTGGACTCCGGTATCTTGAGAAGTAACAGACGAACATCAGTATTTGTAAAAATAAGGGAATTTTGCAGAACTGACTGAAAGGAAGCGGAAAATGCGTGGTGTACTACCGTGCAATCTAGGATACTTAAACCTTAAACCTTAGGGTCTACCAGGCTGCCGCTGCGTGGTTCATCCCGAACCAAGGAACGGAAACTGGGAAGGGAGGATCTAAATACTTCCCCCTGTGGTCGATCGTGGTAGCTCTGATCCATTTGTAAGATCCCCCTCCCTGAATCGGGTTCAGTTTTGGGGAGGGGGGGGTCTTACAAATGTATCAGAGCTAGGTAGAAAACACATCCCCTCCCCGGATCCGTATCCTGGGGGCGGGATAAAGGACAGGAAAAAATAGCTGAAAGCAAGGTAGAGGGTTAGCAGCAGGTAGAACATATATACGTATATATATCTATAATGCCTACCAACCATAATTTCCATGAGGTGACACAGACGTGTGCGGTACAAAACGACAAATAACACTAACTCGCGCATACCCGCAACCAGGTATTCAAACATGTACACTCAAAAACTCTATGTCGACACAGCTTGGACAACTTTGCTTAAAGCGGGGTTGCGAACCCCGCGGGCCTCACCGATGTGGCCGTCGGTGACAGTGGCCAGTCCTGCCACTTCTGAATGTAGTCGTACAGTGTCACTCAGGCCCTCCCGTACAACTTGGTGTACTAACTGGATGTGAGCGACATCCGGCGATTCCGATATTTAGGCCGACCAGCGGAGGCAAAACTACCAGTTCAGAGTGGTGATCACCCGCTGTGCACATCTTCCTGTCGCCATGAGGTCGTCAACCCACCCGCACCGGTACGAACAGGTCTGCGGGCGTGACCGACCCGCCACTTCCAAAACAATCTTCAAAAGCAATAAGCACAGAGCAAGTGCTTTAATACTTGACGCGGCATTCTAATTCGACTGGTCACTCGACTCTTGAACGGGAGGCTCGGCGGTAGGAGGGCTCCTTATTTGGGGCTAACTTATGAGGAAGGACTCAACTCCAGGTTTTTCCCAAACTAAGGCCCCACAGAAAGGAGGAGAAGCACCGCTAGCCAGCGACGGACTGCGGTTAGCACTAAAATATAATTAAAGTGCAACATAAGCAGAAAGAAAGGCCGAAGCAGGGGCCGAAATATCAGGACCAGTACGAGACTAGAGAATTGAAAGTACATAAAGCAGTAAATAAAGGACGAGTGCGAGATTGGATTACTGGAAATGAACGAACAGAAATATAAGGGGACCAGTGCGTAATTGGATTTAAAGAATAATGTCGAAAGTAAAAGCAGGGGGACAGTGCGAGTCTGGATTTAAAGAATAAATGTTGAAAGTAAAAGCAGGGGGACCAGTGCGAGACTGGATTTAAAGAATAAATGCTGAAAGTAAGAGCAGGGGGACCAGTGCGAGACTGGATTTAAAGAATAAATGCTGAAAGTAAAAGCAAAGGGACCAGTGCGAGACTGGATTTAAAGAATAAATGCTGAAAGTGAAAGCAGGACCAGTACGAGACTGGAGAGCATAATAAATAAAGGGTTAGTAGTTCCAATCACTCCATAACATGAGGCTTCAAGTCGACTCCGTTCTTAGGAGGAAGTTCCGTTCAATCCCGTTCATAGGGGTCTTTCTCCGTTCATATGAGTCTACTTAAGTTTTTATGAGATTACTTATATTTCGTGGAATTCCTTATTTCTGTGTGTCTTGGGTTCATATTTCAAGTATTTTGATGTTATTGAATTGGCTGTGTCGCCTCGCAACCGAACTGAATCTTTGTTACCGATTCGTCGAACGCATAAAATAAGACTTTCGTCGAACCCAGAAAGGAGTTCGTCGAACTCGATGTGGGGGTTCGTCGAACTAAGGCAGAAACTGAAGATTTTCTAGAGAGGAGGACTTTCGTCGAACTAAGGAACGTCGTTCGTCGAACTCAGGATGGAGTTCGTCGAACGGAAATTGAAGCACGTTGTTCGTCGAACTCCGTATGGAGTTCGTCGAACTCCGTATGGAGTTCGTCGAACGCAGATCGGGTACGCTATTCGTCGAACTCAGTGTTGCGTTCGTCGAACTCAGGGTGGCGTTCGTCGAACTCAGTGTGGCGTTCGTCGAACGCAGATCGAACACGCTGTTCATCAAACTCAGGGTGGCGTTCGTCGAACTCAGTGTGACTTTCGTCGAACGCTGATCAAATACGCTGTTCGTCGAACTCAGGGTGGCGTTCGTCGAACGCAGCGCCTTGGAATTTTCCTAAGTTCTAACAGCCTAAAACCTTGTAAGGGAATTTGAAAATAGCCATACTTCTCCTAAAAAAAATCCCGAAAATTACAGCAGATACCCCTCGGAGTGGGGAACATTTTCTATGTCGGGGGTTTTAGCCAAAAGTGTCCCATTTCTCCTAGGAAACATAAGGAAGGGGAAGGGGGCTTGGGGTGCAAGTAGAGGAAAGAGAGAGCAGGGGAGGCGCACCGGGCGCCCTCCTGGGGTCCCCACAGCGGATCTGCGGCGGATCCGCTGTGGGGGGGCACATATGCTGAGGCGGGGGCGGGAAAAAGGATAGAGGAGCCGCCCGATCTCCCGGGGGAGATCGGACGGCTCCCGCTATCTAAGTGGGAGGAGGCCGCTGACGCCACCCCCGGTCGGTGCGTCGGGGGCCAGCCAACACTCTAGTGATGGTCCGGCGGCCTGGCGTCGCCAGCCATCACCGGGATATAGAAGGAAAGGGGGCGGGGCGGTGGTGTAGGCTGCATGCGACATGCAGGATTGTTGCATCGCCGCCCCTGATAGGGGAGCCTCCCCTGTCTCCCATGACCGGGGCGCCAGGGAGGGGGCAATCCTCCGGCGGGGGTCCGGCGGCCTGGCATCGCCGGCCGCCACTGGGGAGGGCTTTTTCCCGTGCAAAAACGTAGGGAGGGAGGGGGAGAATGCGGGTGCCGCCGAAGGCGCGTCCTCCGGCGGCCCTTCCGCCGTTCCTCGTCGGAGCAGAGGTCCCCTAGTGGGGACCTGCTCCCCCAGTGCCACCACCGGTGCTGGGGGTGCAGCTCTACACGGTCAGCATCTCCACCCGTGCCTGGGCAAGGCTCGGGGTGGTGGCTGGCGGCGCTACGGCGACGGCAGAGGGCGGCGGGGTGCTTCTAGAGGAGGGGAAAGGGGGAGGAGAAGGGTTCTACCTGTGGGGGAGGGGCTCGGGAGGTAGAGGGGTGGCTCTCCATGGAGAGGAGGTGGTGGCGGCGGTTCGGCTGGGAAGTGCTCCGGGCAGGGGTGGGAAGGGTTGGCCGGCTGGGGGAGGAGGGGGCTGAGGAGGGGGGTTGTGCACTCAAGAAGGAGACTGGGACCCTCCTTTTATAAGGGATGAGGGAGGCTTCCCCTCTCCCTCCCTTTATCCCACGTGGGTTGAAGGGAGGGATGGGTGGGGGGAGATATTTCCCCCCCCCCCCCCCCCCCTTCCCTTGCCCTAACAGGGGGCTGCCTATTCATGGGCAGCCCCCTCCCTCCTTGAGGGAGGAGATTCTCTCCCCCCCCCCCCCCCCCTTTTCTTTTCTTTTCCCAAAGATTTTCATGCTTGGGGGGGGGGGGGGGGGGGGGGGGGATTTGACCAAGGTCAACTCAGGGCGGGGTCCTCCATGGTCCCGAGGGTCCACCAAGATTTACCGGGGCCGATTCCGAGTTTGCGCGTTCCGTATTTCGTGCGTTGTGCCGACGCGGTCTACATAATCCAAAATGGACATATTCTCCGTATGACCTCGGATTTACGATCAACGAGTTCGATGACGTTCATGTGTACTATACAAGTCTAACGAAACTGACAGAAGTCGAATCGGAGTACGTTTGGTCACCGTACCACAATGACTTAGTTGCGGCGTTTTCTCCAAACAATACCCAAAGCAGTCGTTTCCTCCAAACGACCTCAGATCGGAATGGAGCGAGCTCCATTACATTTGCATCGGTTATACGAGTCTAACGAAACTGACGGAAGTCAAATCGGAGTACGTTCGGTCACGGTACCCCAATGACTTAGTGATGGCGCGCAACAATAGCCAAACAGTCATTTTCTATAAATGACCTCAAATCGGAATGGAACGAGCTCCATTACATTTGTATCGGTTATACGAGTCTAACGGAACTGACGGAAGTCAAATCAGAGTATGTTCGGTCACCGTACCCCCACTGACTTAGTGGTGGCGCGCAACAATACCCAAAACAGTCATTTTCTCCAGACGAACTCTGATCGGAATGGAACGAGCTCCATTACACTTGTATCGCTTATACGAGTCTAACGGAACTGACGGAAGTCAAATCGGAGTACGTTTGGTCACCGTACCCCAACGACTTAGTTGTGGCGCGCAACAATATCCAAAATGATCGTTTTCTCTCCAAACGACCTCGGATCGAAATGGAACGAGCTCCATTACACTCATATCGGTTATACGAGTCTAACGGAACTGACGGAAGTCAAATCGTAGTCCCCTAGTACACCATCCTATAATGGGTCATTCTCTATCGCTCGGGCCTACTTTTATTGGGCTCACTAGGGTCTAGTGACCAATAAAAATCGGGATGTTACACCCCCCACCCCTCTAAGGGCGCCTACCGATCCAACACGACCTTTGAGAGGCACGCCCTCACTCTTACGAGCACGCCCCTCCAGCTGCTCCTGACCTCCTTCTCGACTTTCCGCCCGCAACACGAGCCAAGCACTTCTAAGTTCACGACGTGCACAGAACGCTTCCGCGTTCATCCCGCGCTCAGAACGCTTCCATGTTCACGACGCGCTCTGAACGCTTCCGCATTCGCCGCGCACTCTGAACACCTTCACATTCCCAACGCGCGTGGTAGTTAACCTTTCTTAATTTTCTATATTACAGGTCTCGTTCACTGCGCTCAACTCTATCAACGAAGCTGCCCGAACTGCCCGGGGGGGGGGGGGCAAGACGGGAATATCCAAAAAATGGCGATCTGTGTGCTCCAAATCAGCAAACGTGATTCGCCCATCAGGTGGTTACGATGGTTACAATCGCAAAATTACCAGGCTACCCCTGCCCAAGGCTATAAAAGAGCCCAGAGCCTTCATTTTAGGGGACCTGGCCTTCTACGCACGAGCGAGCTCCGTTGAAGATTCCTCAGAGTTCTCCTTCGATGCCTGAAGATTTCCTTCGATCTTCGAAGATCTCCTTCGAGCCTTTGAAGACCTCCTTCGCTTTCGAAGATATTCTTCCTAAGTGACTTAGGGATCCTCCGGGCACTGAAAGGCGACTAGAGCATCTCACTTTCATTCCCCAAAAAAAGTACTTAGCTTTCCGAGAGGTGGTCTGTCACCCTCGGAGATTCTCTCAACTACTGCTGTAACGAGTGACGGCCTGTCGCCCTCGAGTTCTCAGTTTTCTCTTGTAACAAACGGACATATAGTGAAATTTGGCTGGCACAGCTCTGGTGCGTGTTTTTTTACCCTTTTCGGGTTTTCCACGATAAAAATGTCTTCTTGTCGTTTACTAGTTCTCTCATTGACTGTTTGTGCGCTTGACTAGCTCCCAAGCTAAGGTGGTTCGATTCAACCAGTCTACCAGAGCCTCGAGCGGCCCGCAACAATACCTAATATCATTTATATGTACAATTACAAAAAATATCCAAAATTTCATTGAATTCTTTATTCATCAGATCCATAAAATACCAGAGCATTCGTAACTTTAATTGGTATTAAATAAAATCACAGTGAACATATCTAGTATTGAAAGTCGTCTTCGATGTATACTCTTCTCTAATACGCAAATGGTAATATCTTGACCATCAATTCAATTTATAATACAATGCTAATCTTGCTAATTGATCCAATGAAACATCAGTTTTGGGGCGGGGATACTGACGTAGCACAGATCTGGAGGGGAGGAAAGCCTTCCGGCCAGCGTCTTCCGCATGGGAAGAAGGGGAGGTCGCGACGCGTACGGGCGACGGGATCCTTCTGGATTGGCTCTTCACTTGCGGAAAGAGGGAGAGAGGCTGCTAGGGTTCAGGAAATACTTCATTCAACATCCCAACAAAACAAAACAGCCCTCCTCTTATACTATGAGGAGGAGCTAACAGCACACCACATGAAAAGAGTTCAAAAATAAACACATTACAGGGATATTCACACACCAAATAAAACAAATAAAGATAAGACTAAGCTAAACAGCCCGCGGATTCAAAAGTGGGTCGATCCGCTCCAACCACGCGATCCCGACCTCGTCGTGGACTCCATCCACCAAATGTCTGTCCGCGAGATGTCCTTCACAATTCGCCTCTCCTTGAGAAGCACTCGACTCCGAGTGCTCGGGATAAAGAGGAATGTCCGGGTGGAAAACGGACATATCACTCACATTGAAGGTCTTGGAGATGTTGAGCTTTGGTGGAAGATCGACCACGTAGGCATTGTTGTTAATCTAACGGATGATAGGAAATGGACCATACTTTTTAGGCATTAGTTTGTGATGGCTGCCCGCGGGTAGGCGCTCTTTGCGGAGAAAAATTATGACCAAGTATCCTACTTCGAAGACCTTCTCGCGGCGATGCTTGTCGGCCATGGCCTTGTGCTTGGCGTTGGACTGGAGCAACTTTTCCTGAGTCACGACTTGGACATCGCAGACATCGTCTGCAATTTGGGTCGCTGATGGCGGGGCCGTGGGTAGACGTGCCAGGTCAAGGGCATGCTTAGGGACCTTTGTGTATACCACCGAGAAGGGGGCCCGATCGGTGGAGCGTGCAACGCATTATTATAGGAGAATTCGGCCTATTCGAGGGCGTAATCCCATTGTTTCGGGTGGTCCTGGCATATGCACCATATGAGATTTCCCAAAGTTTTGTTCGCAACTTCTGTCTGACCGTATGTTTGGGGATGCGCGGAACTATTGAAATTAAGAGACATGTCAAACATCTTCCACAACATCTGCCAAAAATGACTGAGGAACTTGGGATCGCGATCAGACATAATGGAGGTTGGGACACCATTGCAAACAAACCACCTCGCGGAAGAATATTCAAGCAATATGAGAGGCATCTGTAGTCTTGCGGCACAGAAGGAAATGTACCATCTTGGAGAAACGATCCACGGCGACAAACACCGAGACCACGCCGTGTTGAGTGCGCGGTAATCCCAAGATAAAATCCATGGACAGGTCCTCCCAAATGTCGGAGGGGACCGGGAGCGGCATGTAGATCCTCGTGTTCTGTGTGTGACCCTTGTACTGTTGGCACACGAAACACTTCCGAACGAAGTTGCCAACATCCTTCGTCAGCTGCGGCCAAAAATAGTGCTCTTGGAGGCTAGCGAGTGTCTTGTCCCGACCCAAGTGACCGCTTAAACTGCCCCCATGCAAATCACGCATAAGCTTCTCCCACAAAGAAGTGCGGGAATACACAATTGGTTGTCCTTGAGCAAGAAACCGTCAAGGAGGAGGAAACCCCCATGTGAGTCGCCCATGGAACAGGCACGCCAAATATCCTTGAAGTCGACGTCGTCGGCGTATATAGTGGTACAAATATCGAATCTGATGATTTCTTGGTGCATAGTGGCTAATAAACAACTCCGCCGACTGAGTGCGTTGGCGACTACATGCTTGCGCCCGGTTTTGTGATGAATAATGCATGAAAATCGTTGAAGATAGGTGGTCCACCGGATATGCAAGTCATCCATGCGTTTCTGACTATTTATATACTTAAGGGCTTGATGATCCGTGTATAAAATAAATTCTTTGTGAAGGAGGTAGTGCTCCCAATGCTTGAGAGCCCGAACGACGACATAAAATTCTTGATCATAAGCGGCCCATTTCCGCCTAGCATCACTCAATTTATCGCTAAAGAATGCGACCGGACGTTTGTCTTGAGAGAGGACAGCCCCTATACCAATGTCGCTGGCATCACAATGTACCTCAAACAGTTTTTCAAAGCTGGGTAGAGACAAAACCGGAGCTGAGCTGAGCTTTTGCTTGATTAAATCAAAGGACTGGGAGGCCTCCTCACCCCATAGGAACCGCCCCTTCTTTAAACAATCTGTCATCGGTGTCATGAGGGTGCTAAAGTCACGGATAAATCGTCGGTAGAATGTGGCCAACCCATGGAACGAACGCAACTCCATAAGGGTTGTAGGCGTCGACCAATCTCAGATCGTCTGGACCTTTTCGGCGTCCACCTGGATGTCGTCCGCGCCCACGATGAAACCCAAAAAATTCAACCGTGGCGAGGAATGTACACTTCTTGAGGTGAACAAAGAGCTGGTGATCGGCCAAAACCTTAAACACCGCATGCAAATGAGACAGATGGTCTGCCCTGCTCTTGCTGAAGATCAGGATGTTGTCAAAATAGACCACCACCAATTTCCCCAGGAATGGTCGCAACACATGTGTCATGAGACACATAAAAGTACTTGGAGAGTTAGATAAACCAAAAGGCATTACCCGACACTCGCCGTCCGAGGTTTTGAAAGCCGTCTTCCATTCATCACCCGGCTTGATGCGGATTTGATGGTAGCCGCTGCGGAGATCTATCTTTGAGAAGAGCTGAGACCCATCCAACATATCTAACATATCATCAAGGCGCGGTATAGGAATTGAGTACTTGATGGTGATGTGATTGATGTCGCGACTGTCTACGCACATCCGCCAAGAGCCATCCTTCTTTAGTACAAGGAGGGTCGGGACCCCGCAGGGGCTAAGGCTTTCGGCTATGAAACCCTTCTTCAGTAGCTCATGCATCTTCTCGCGCTGGATATCATGTTCCCTAGGGTTCATGCGTAAGTGACGCAAATTCGGGAGGCGGGCCCACGATATGAAATCAATCTGGTGCTGGATGTCCCGAAGCGGGGGTGGGTGGTTGGGCAGGTCCTCGGTGGTGATGGTGTGGTACTCGTGCAACAACTCCTGCATGCTGGGTGCGATCTCTCCTGCGGGCTGCTTGGGAGTGGCGTAAAATCCGTAGGGAACGAGGGCCACCACTTCCTTAGCCTCCTCGAACAGATTCGTGTCTTCATGCATCACCAATAAACTACGCCTCGTATCCGGGGGCGGGCTGACCTCCGGTTTGTTCCCGACCCAAGCGACGATGAGAATCTTCTTGCCGGCCCAAGTGAAGGAGTAAATGTTTTCGCGACCCTTGTAAGACACGTCTGCGTCATATTGCCACGGTCTACCCAAAAGGAGGTGGCTCGCATCCATTTCCACGACGTCGCACCAGATGTCGGATCGGTAGTGTTTTTCGATGGCGACCGGGACATGAGAACGGTGAGTCACTCGAACAGAGGGACCGCGCTGAATCCACCCGACGGATTAGGGGTATGGGTGTGGTTCGGTGGGAAGTTGTAAGTAGGAAACCAGGCGGGTGGCAACGAAGTTCTCACAGCTGCCATTGTCGATTAAGACGTCACAAATCTTCCCCTTATGTTGCAGTAGCTCTTGAAGACGCTGCAGCGTTGGACATGTTCGTCCAGACGTGGGGTAAGCAGAAGGCGATGTACTACACATGCGGCAAAATCTCCCTCGTCGTCGTATCCATCGATCACCTCGTCTGACTCCCCGAAATCCTCTGTCATGTCGTCGCCCTGCTCAACAAAATGGACGGGTTGGATGGGAGGTCGAAGAAGAAGGCAGCGGGAAGCGAAATGGCCCAGCTGTTGGCACTTGTAGCAGGTGCCAGTGGGTGTCTTATCCGGGGGCCTCCCCCTAGGTGCCGATGTAACGCCCCTGTTTTTCGTCAATTATTTTACGTACCCGCTGTGACGTAATTTTGGCGTAAGGGCGTTACGTCAGCTCTTTTGGTAGTGTTTAGAGTCTTAGCTTAGTTAAAGCGTGTAATTTAGATCGAGCGTGCGAGTTTTCGCGTCGTTTCGAATTAAAGTGAAGGTTTTGAGTAATTATTAAGATTTTAGCTTCGGGAGGCTTTATCCGGAGTTTGGCTCGTCGGAACTGAGTTCTGACTTCGCCGTTGGATTCGTAGCGCCGTTTTTTCAGCTAAGGTGCGAATTTCGTAGAAATCCGAGTTGTTCTGGTCGCCCTCGTGGTTTAAGTAAATGAGAGGATTATTTAATTAATTAAATATTAAATTAGGTTTTTATATAAATACCTAAAACTCCTCTTGCTATTCATTATCTCCTTCCTCGATCAAAAGAAGCCGCCGAGGGTTAGGCGAGAGCGGAGCTTCGGAGAGCTTTCAACCGGCGATTTCTAGGGCTATAGTGGTCGGAATCGAGTGTTGTTTGAAGATTTGGAAAACTCTCGGCGAGATCTTCGTTCTAGCGGTAAGCTTTTCTCGTTTCGTGGAGTTTGGGAGATTTGGCGGTAACCTAACTCTTCCTTTTGGTCTGAATCGTTCTAGGATTTCGTGCTTGAGTGTTTCCTTAGCCTTCAGAGCGGAGGATCTCGAGTTTTGCAAGGTTAAGGCAAGTGGCTTCCTCCTCCTTCTCTTTCTGTTCTTGAAATATTGTTTCGCTCGTGTCGATTTCATGTCGCTCGGTTTAACTTAAGTTTTGGAGTGTTAATGTAAGCTTCCTTGATTATTCTTCCTTTGCTACGAATCAAGTTAGAGTTTTCTGTATCAATTCGTCGAGATTTCACGGGACATCCCGACGAATCCCGACGAATCCCGACGAATTCCTACGAATCAAGTTAGAGTTTTCTGTATCAATTCGTCGAGATTTCACGGGACATCCCGACGAATCCCGACGAATTCCGACGAATCAAGTTAAAGTTTTCTGTATCAATTCGTCGAGATTTCACGGGACATCCCGACGAATCCGGACGAATCCCGACGAATTCCGACGAATCAAGTTAAAGTTTTCTGTATCAATTCGTCGAGATTTCACCGGACATCCCGACGAATCCCGACGAATCCCGACGAATTCCGACGAATTCAAACAGCAACAATTTCTGGACCTCCCCCATTCGATGTGGTGATTGGTAACCTTTACCAACACAGTCAATCTTCCATCTTCTCCACATGCTCTTAATTCTATGTCTCGAAAAAAAAAACATTCAAATGTCTCGAGAAATCCCTTGCTTTATCTCGAGAAATCCTTCCAGTTCTCGAGAAGTGTTGCCTTGAATGTTGTCCCTCTTCTTCTCGATAATTGATGGTAAGAACCCCGCCTGGAACGCATGTGATTTCGTTGAGTTTTTATGTTTGAATCTCGTGTCCCCTCGGGTGCACATGGATGATGGCCAGTGACCTTTCGGTGCTCCTGATCTTGAATCCCTTTTTGCTTGAATTCTCTTACTCGTTGTGGTCTGATAATGTTTGAGTTTACTCTTATGATTCGTCATGAGTTATGCCTCTGATTACTTCTCCTCCTTCTTGAAACCTTGTGCCTCTTGCAAGGGCACAAGGAGTTTTGCCCAAGTCTCTTGGGTGTCCTTGATCATGAATCCCTCGAGCTTGAACCCCTTTGCCTTTTTGGTTCAATGACTCCGAGTTTCCCCTTATGAATCGTTTGATCAGTAGTTATCTCATGGTGACCCTATCCTTAGGGTGTTTCTTCTTAGTATTTGTGATGTTAGCAGTATGCGGTGATGTTGCTAATAACTGCATTGCGTCTTCGATCATGTTTACCTCCGATCTAAGTTCTAAACCTGTTGTGATCTTGCAAATCCTTGGTTTCACTTATGATTCATCTTGATCGGTGTGTACCTTGCTTTGACCCTATCTCTTAGGGTATCCCTGTGGATTGTTTCTCGGGCTTCGTCCCGTGTTTTAAATTGAAATTTAATTAATAAGATCTGTTGTCTTTAGCCTTACACAGTAGTGGTGTTTGGGGACAGTGGGGTTTCTATTGTAGCCTTGCACGGTGGCCATTTTAAAGGTGAACCGCAGGCTTGGCTTGTGGTCCCGAGGGCCGTGTTTGGATGGTTGGGTAATAGAAATCCCCACCAGTTAAGGCTTTGGGTGGCAGAGGATAAAGAACCGCCCCCATTTAATTTGAGCTGATCAGTCTCATGCATTAAAATTTACAAGATAATTAATTTATACTTGTTCCTACTTATGATATTTGGTTGCACTTGGTGCTTTGCTTAGCTCCTTGTTTCCGAGCTTCTTTTTCAGTGAATCAGGCTTGGGTTGGTACCCCCTTATGCCTTGCTTGTTTTTCTGTTAGTTTTCTGCCACTTGTAATTCCTTGCTGAGGCGTTCTTTGTTGGTATTGAATGCCTCAGGTTCAGAGCCGTAGCGGTTAGTGGAGTAGCCCGAAGTCTTCGGGAGTTTTAGCTGCTGTTTACCCCGCTGCTGCGAGGTAGTAGTAGTTGTTGTTTGCTTCTCCTTGTGTTCAGACATGCTAGTTGGGCCAACGGGTTGGTGTCAGCTTGTTGACGCCCATTGTGCCTCTTTGATACTTTATAGTTTACTTACCAGTTTATGCCACTGTTTTTAGATCTGATACCTTACTCTCTGGAAATGATTTATGACTAGGTGCATTATAGCGATAAAATGGCTTTTCATTCATCCTCATCTCATCAGTTTTAACGAAAACCCTTAGTTTTAAAGTCACCTAAAAGATATTTTCTATACTTATACTACGCCTAGTTATGTGCATATCATCTACTTTATGTCCTGCCTTCACGTGCATATAGGACCTTAAATGAACTAAATCAAGTATTTTCCGCTGCAATTATACATACTTTCTCTGTGGACTAGTTGATCCCCGAACTGAGAGACACAGTTCTTACTCTAAACCCTAATAAATGATTTCAAATAATGATTATCATGAAATCACGTTTTCAATTATCAAGTAATAGGATCCCGCCTGAGCGTCTGCAGTTGTCTCCTGCATGACGTGGCATCATGACGCGTATTTCTCTTCCTCTGATATTCTTAAATTCGGGAAAATGCGGGTTGTGACAGCCGAGGAGGGGACTAATGTCCGGTCGGCTGAATCTTTGCCCGACGGGTCCCCGGGCGCTCGAAGGTGAGGCGTCTACCCAAGGCCGGCGGGTTCCTGAGCGGCCGGAGGGAGGCGCCACTTTCTCCATCTGTTCGGCCTTAAGGGCCATGTTATAAGCTTCCTCCACCGTGTGTAATACGTGTAGGCCAATCTTTTCACGTAGAGACGGACGCAGCCCATGTAGGAACCGGGTGACGCGCTGTCCGTCAGTCTCATTTAACCCATTGCGGTCTGCCAAAAGACGTATCTCCGCCAAGTACTCGGTCACCGTACGTCCGCCTTGGGAACAACTATGGTAATATATTGGAACAAATGTTGATCGTAGTCAGGTGGAAGGAACTGATGCCGCAACATCTTCTTCATCTTGAGCCACGTCCGTACCGGGGCTTTACCCTGACGGTTGCGGTTGAACTGCAGTTGATCCCACCAAACGGATGCTCGTGACTTGAGACGATAAACAACTATCTTCACTTGGCAGTGGTCCTCAACTTTGGCCATCTCAAAAAATCGTTCAACTTCCGAGACCCAATCGAGGAACTCCTCAATTCCCAAGTTCCTGTGGAAGTGGGGGATGTCCGCTCGAAGGCGGTAGCCGTGCGGGCGCTGATGGTCCTGCCATTGTGGTGGAACGGGAGGGGGAGGTAGTTCGTCATCCGAGTTTGAGTTGTTGTGCAGTGGGGCGCGAGGGTAGGCCAACAGTCGTGGTTGTTGGGCAGCTCCCACCGGCGGCGGTGTTGCTGTCCGTGAAACCGGTCGGGCGGGAGCGTCGGCGTCCCTCGGTTGCTGTTGCGGTGGGGGAACGGGTGCAGGGCGTAGATCGGTGAGGGAGGCTATGAGGGTCGCCAACTGCGTGGTGATGCCGTCGATTGTCGCCCACATCTCGGCGTTGTCCCGCGGAGTATTGGCCATTGGCGGAAGAGGAGAAGAACGATGCGGTCACGCGACAACGACGAGGACATCGGTCGAGCGTAGAAGTCAAGCGCGAATCCTCTGATACCAACTGACGTACCACAGATTGGGAGGGGCGGACAGCCTTCCGGTCGGCGTCTTTTGCACGGGAAGAAGGGGATGTCGCTGTAACGCCCCTAATTTTTCGGTAATTATTTAATTCAGTGATGACGTGTTTATGCGTCTGGGCATTACTTTTAACGTCAAGTTGGCAGCGTGTCGCTGTTTGCGCATTTTTCGCGTCGGTTTGGATCAAGTCAATCAAATTTTGAAACGATCCGGAATTGGAAAATTTTACGTTAGGAAATTAAATTATGTAATTTTAGATTTGCTCGTCAAGTTTCGTTGCAATCCGAGCCATTTTGGAGTGTCGGCGCATTTTCGAAGTTTTGTAGAATATATCTTCGCCGTAAATTTCACAAATTTATATCTCGAGAACGTCATGTCAGCTTTTGGTTTTGGCCGATGGATTCGTAGCGCCGGCGTTCGCCTTTGGTGCGATTTTCATTGGTTTCGGCATTCATTTGATTTTGGGAATAATATAATATTATTAGATTTAGTATTATTATAATAAATATACATATATATATATAATAATAATATAATAAGAAAAAAAAAGAGTTACACGTGAAATGCCTCTTCCTTCCCGACGAATGGACTCCCTTTTTTCTTCCCGACGAATTGTTTCCTCCCGTGAAATTTTCCTTCCCCCTCTTAATAATAATAATAATAATAATAATAATATTATTATTATTATTATTATTATTATTATTATTATTATTATTATTATTATTTATTAGAACATCAATTTCCTTCTCCTTCCTCCTGTTTCCGCCCGAGCCAGAGAGAAAAAAATGAGAGAGAGAGAACGTCTCGTTCGTGGATCTTCCGACCGCCGACGACGGAGCTCCAGTGGACGAAAATTTCAACCGAGCATAGATTCGAAAAGCACTCGGCGAGAGCTTCACGTTCGTGGTGAGTTTTTCCTGTTTCGTGGATTTTTTCGCGCTAGGGTTTTCGGCCCTAACCTTCATTTTGGCTGTTTTTCTGTAGATCTCGTCTCGTCGTGCCTCCTTTTGGACCGATCTACGACGAGGGAGTTGTTCAGAGGACGACGGTGATTTCAAGGCAAGCGGTGGTTTTTCCGTTTTCCCTTCACATTTTGATCGTGGTATTAACCTTTACACTACTTTTATCTAATTTTGATCAAGTATGATGAGCTTGAATCGCATTCTTGACGCTCATTGTCACTTAAATTTCGTTAGCCAAGTCATTTCGTCCAAGTCCATCATATATGCGTGTGTGAGTAGTATTCCACCTTGTTTGCTCTTCCTACCCGTCATGTCGGGGTTTTGACTAGTTAAATCGACCGTGTAATTTCGCCAAAGTTCGTGATTCGTCCGTCGATCGAGTTTCGTTCGTCAACTTAGTCCTTCGTGTTCATAGTATAAGTCCCTTCAATTGAGTCATTGCACCCGTCTTGAGGTTGATCACTCACACGAGTGGGCCTCACTTTAGTCAAACTTGTGCGTCAAGTTTATTCGACGATGTCTAGTCGGTGATTTGACAGGGCATGTCTGCCTTGGTGATTTTTTCATGCGTTAAGACTAGCGGTAACTAGTCTAGTTTAGTCGTGTCATTCTCGAGTTATAGGTAGTCGATTTGGGGATGTTGGTGTTGGTGGATTAAAACCACCGCCACAGTGCCCTGCACTTAAATTAGATATTTTACGGGACTTTACCCGAGTTGGTTTGTTGGTTGTTTGTTGTTTTACTACTGGTGTGCTGGCGGAGGTATCTCTCACCGCAGTTACTGGATATTTTCCAATTTAGGTGTGTCAGACTATGAGACCACCTTACACTTGGGCCCCTTGTGGAGTTTGTTCTGTGGGTGTGTTGGCGGAGGTATTCCCCCCACAGTCACCTGAATTTTACCGGTGTTGTTACTAAATACTTTATTTCTAGAATTTTATAATGACGTTATGCTCTTATTATAGCTGGGTATTTTAGTCCTAACTTTTCTACCGCGCCTGGGTAGTCAGGTATACGTGATTATTCACGTAAGTGTTTTTTGTTGCTTGTTTAGCTTTCTTACTGTACTTTTTCTCTGTATATCCGGTCTTGGGTTGGTACCCCTGTTGAACGTTGTTTACTTTTGTTTAATTTTCTCTCGCCACTTGCACCTTCTTGCTGAGGCGTTCTCTCTTGTGAATGCCTCAGGTTTAGAGTAGTAGCGGTCAGTGGAGCTAGAGCTGGGGTTTTCGGTGTTGCAGTAGTAGTTGTGACTGTTTCACCTCACCGTTGTGAGGTAGTTGTTCATTGTTTTATTTTTGTTGTAGTTCAGACATACTTTTGTAGTTTGTGGGTTTGTGTCAGGTTGTTGACACTCACGGAGTTGTGTTGATTTTGGACACTTTGCTAACTGGTAATTGTTTCTTGCTGTTTTATCGTAGATACTTGCTCTCTAGGAGGTTTTATGATAGAACTGCATGTTAGGTATTTTAAGTATACAAGATTTACATTATTACTTCATAACATCTTCTTAAAACGAATGTCACTTTATTTTAAAGGTTATAAAAAGCTCTTTTTGTACTCATATTAAACCTAGAAGCCTGCATATCATGTGTTATTATTCGATCATCATGCTCATGTAGGGTAATAAGTAAATAAAACCAAGTATTTTCCGCTGCGTATTTCTACTTACACCGTTAGTCGTGGGTTAGTTGACCCACTGAATCGAGGGACACGGTTAATAAAGTAAACTTAAATCATGTTTTTAAATTATAAATCCATGGTTTTTTCATGATAAGTAATAGGAGTAGGATTTGCCTGAGCGCATGCAGCTATCCCATGCACGACGTGGCATCACGGCGCGTATTTTCTCTTGCTCTGACGTATTATTTAATACGGAGAAAATGCGGGTTGTGACAGTCGCGGCGCGTACGGGCGGCGGGATCCTTCCGGATCTACTCTTCACAAGCGAAAAGAGAGAGAGAGGCTGCTAGGGTTCAGGAAATACTTCATTCAACATCCCAACAAAACAAAACAACCCTCCTCTTATACTATGAGGAGGGGCTAACAGCACACCACATGAAAAGAGTTCAAAAATAAACACATTACAGGGATATTTGCACACCAAATAAAATAAATAAAGATAAGACTAAGCTAAACAGCCCGCGGCTACCAAAGTGGGTCGATCCGCTCCAACCACGCGATCCCGGCCTCGCCGTGGACTCCATCCGCCAAATGTCCGTCCGCGAGATGTCCTTCATCAGATACTTGCTCTTAATTGTTAACTTGTTGAGTTCTCGGTAATCAATGAATATGTGTGAGCTTCAATCTTTCTTCTTTACAAACAATATTGGAGCTCCATATGGTGAATAATTGGGCCAAATATATCCACGAGCTAACAACTCTTTTAATTTCTCTAGTTTTTTCGACGCCATTAACTGTGGGTACTTAGCAACCGGTTGTGCCCTCGGTACCAAATTAATACAAAAAACAATCTCTCGTCCAGTAGGCAAACCTGATAACTCATCTGAAAATACATCTGGAAATTCTTTTACAGCCAGCATGACTTGGACACTTAAATCCTCTCTTTAAATAGTAGATATATAAGCGCTATAAAAATTCCACATCCACTTTTTATTGCATTGCGTAGGCCTTGCACCTTCACTAATTTTGTTCGATGGATGCTCTAACCATACTTCCTTGGTTTTGCAATCTATATAATCAATCCATCCCCAATGTAATATCTGTTAGAAATTTTATTTATAAAATATTTATTTCATAAATGTTTATTGGAGCCTTGTATGGTGTTTGGTGTTTGGCTCCTCATTATAGATGAAAAGCTCCAAAACCAAATTGGAGGGAATCCAAATTTTTGGAGGGAAACCTTCATGAATGAAAAGATGAACCTTTTAGTCCCGCCATGCTTATTTGCTTTCTAACCAAAGAGTATTTATATGTTTTCACGCATTCTTATTTGTTCAAAAGAACATAAGGAAAAACTATGAACGACACGCGCGCGCGCGCACGCACCGTACCGGATTTGGATTTGGATTTGGGGAATAATTGAATTGAATTGTAATTTTAGTACAAAATAGTTTTTGAGTTTTTATTCAGAGTAACGTCGATTAGAAGTCGACTTGCGTCGAGTGAAACTCCAAGTCGCGTCGACTGCCAGTGCTGCGTCAAGTAGAACTCGAACCTGCGTCGACTGGCATTCAAGCTGCGTCGATAGGGTAGTCTCCAGTCGAAGCTGCGTCGAATTGATTTCGACGCACCCGCTTCGCGTCGTGTTGCTTTGAGTGGAATTCAAAGCTGCGTCGATTGGGATTCGACGCTGCGTCGAATTGCTTTCACGCATTCTGCCGTTTTACGCGCTTTCTTAACCGCTCTTCTACGCGTGTTTCTCGTCATTATTTACGTTAGAAATATTCAACGTTTATCTTCCCGATTATGATCCTTCCAATTGTAACCATCAATACTTATTATGGTTTTAATATTGCCGTTTTCAAGATCCTCCATTTCCGGAGATTTTCTGTCTTTATATATTGTCGTTCTTCTCAGAAAGAACGATCGCTCTCACATGCGCTGTTGCTCTCTCCGTTTTTGACGATCTTCTACGTGATTCCTTTTCTTCACATTTGCTTCATCAAGTGGTTGTTCGGGTGCTCTGTGCTTCTTCGGTGTCCGCGCACATCGGAGTTTCGGGATCTAGCCGGGTGTTGTACCTTGGAGGAGTGAGCATCGGTGAAAGCCCTGCCGGAGGGTGGTGCAACTTCTTTAGGGCAGTGATAACACGCCTTACTCAGGCTCGATTCTAAACTATAGATTACTCTCTTATTTATTTCTCACCTCCTCCATGCAATATTATTAATATTGTTGTTCGTATAAATAGTTCTGCTGATTCTGCAAAGATTTTAAAACCGAAAATTATATTATTTTGTATATTAATATAGGAATATAGGAAAATTATTTCAACAATCTAAATAAGTTGGTAATTCCACATCAACTGAATAAATAAAATCAAAATAAACAAAATATTTCTGTCTGCTTTCGTTTTCATATGTACAGCAATTTATTGTTTATATTTTAAATTTCAGAAATCTGCAATGACCTCTAGATCTGATGATTCTGCCGGGATCAAACCTGAGAAATTTAACAGAAATGGTTTTCGTCGTTGGCAAGCACAAATAGAATACTGGCTTAACACCTTAGGTCTTTTATCTGCAATCTTTGATGTTCCCACTGTAGAAACTGAAAACCCCAGCGCTGCAACTGCAGTCGCTTCAACTCTACCATCGTCCTCATCCTCAACTGCAAATACCACTAGGACATACGTTAGACGTATCCCTTATAGAGATTCGGTAGATATAGAATATCATTGTCGCAACCGAATCCTGAGTGCTTTGTCTGATAGTCTCTACGATGTTTTCCTTCAATATCGTACAGCCAAGGATTTGTGGTATGCTCTTGAAGCACATTATAACCTAGACAATGCGGGTATAGAACGTTACAACGTCTCTAACCTCCACAAATTCAAGCTTGATGCCTCCAAGCCCATAAATCCTCAACTCCATCAACTTGATGAGATATTGTCCAAGATCCGAGCCGATGGCTCAATTCTTTCCGAAAATATTTAGTGGCATGTCTTATTGATGCACTTCCTGATTCTTGGTCCGGCTTTAGCACTAGACTAAGGCATGAGCAATCAAACCTTACTTATGTTAAAATCCAAGATGCAATCCGCATAGTGGAGGAACATAAGAGTAAAAAATCTAAAAACCCCAAAGACCTTGCTCCTAAAGTAAATCTCACTGAATCGCAAAGCAATCATTCTTCCCACCATCACTTCAAAGCCAAAGGAAAGAACCATAAGAAACCTTTCCGTCCCGGTTCCCGCCATCAGAAACCAAATCATCCCAAGCCTGGTCCTTCTATCCAAAACTCAGGTAAAGGGAAATGGTGTTTCATCTGCGGCCGCGCAAACCATCTATCCACCAACTGCTTCTACAGGAAGACAGAACCCGTGATTGGCAAGTCTCGTGGAGACAAGCCTTAGGCCAACATGATCCAAGCACCGGATCAACATATCTTCAGGACATCAGTGGAGGAAGCGTGATCTTAGGAGATGCTTCTTCGGCACAAATACTTGGACGCGGGCGAGTGGATCTTAGGTTGACATCCGGGAAGACACTAGCCTTGCAAGATGTGCTTTATGTGCCGAGAGTTAGGAAGAATCTTGTGAGCGGACCCTTGCTAGTGAAGAAGGGTTATAAAATTTTCTTAGAGTCAAATAAAGTTGTAATAACATTTAATAATGTTTTTATTGGTAAAGGATATATCTGCGATGGTTTATTCAAATTAAATGTTGCTGATTTAGAAATAAATCAGATTTCATCATCGACTATTTCATGTTCAAATTCAGATTTTTGGCATGCTAGATTAGGACATGTGAATTCAGATTCTATGAAAAGAATGATGTCGTTAAATTTAATTCCAAAATTTAATATTGCGCCAAGTTCTAGATGTGAAATATGTGTACAATCTAAATTTTCTAGAAAACCTTATAAAACAGTGGAATGAACTTCAAAACCTTTAGAGTTAATTCACTCGGATGTGTGTGACTCAAACCGCCAACCCACTAGAGGTGGAAATAAATATTTTGTAACTTTTATTGACAATTTCACTAAATATTGTTACATATATTTATTAAAAACTAAAGATGAAGTCTTTTCATATTTTAAGATTTTCAAAGCGGAAGTAGAAAATCAATTAGGATCATCGATTAAAATTCTTAGATCTAACCGAGGTGGAGAATACACTTCGAATGAACTAACCTAGTTTTGCCAAGAACATGGGATTATTCATCAAGTGACTGCTCCATATTCTCCCCAATCGAATGGTGTAGCTGAACGCAAAAATAGGACCTTGATGAACATAGTCAATGTCATGTTAGCCGAGTTTGGTGCTCCAGAAAATCTTTGGGGTGAAGCGTTGCGCACCTCCTCTTTCATCTTGAATAGAATTCCTTCAAAACATAACGACAAAACTCCTTTTGAATTATTTAAATTAAGGAAACCTAACCTCCTAATTCTTCGAGTGTGGGGGTGTTTGGATAAGGTAGCAATTCCTGAACCTAAGAGAAAGAAAATAGGACCTAAAACATTAGACTCCATCTTTATAGGTTATGCTTCCGATAGTAGTGCTAACAGGTTTCTTATCACCAACTCTCTAATTAGTGAAATATCAAACAATACTATAATAGAAGCCAGATATGCCATTTATTTTGAAGATAAATTCCCATATAAAATAGACAACTCATCTCAACCATCTTCTAGCTCTATTCAACCTTCCTCTTTTATGGATACATTAGAAATTGATGAACCTAGAAGAAGCAAAAGGGTTAGAACCGAAAGAACATTTGGAGAGGATTACTTCACTTACCTAGTTGAAAGAGATCCAAATTCATATGAGGAAGCTATGACCTCATCTGACTCTCCATTTTGAAAAGAAGCCAAAAATGCTGAAATTAATTCTATTCTAGAAAACAAAACCTGGATTCTAACTGATCTTCCATCTGGTACCAAAGCCATAGGTTGTAGATGGATCTTTAGGAAGAAATTAAATCCTGACGGTTCCATAGAAAAATATAAGGCTCGCCTTGTTGCTAAAGGCTATGCGCAAAAACAAGGGATAGATTATTTGGATACCTATGCTCCCGTAGCTAGGATTACATCCCTTCGCATTCTAGTAGCCTTAGCTTCGATCCATAAATTAATTATTCATCAAATGGACGTAAAAACCGCTTTCTTGCATGGAGACTTAGATGAAGAAGTCTATATGTCTCAACCCGAAGATTTTGTAGTTAAAGGATAAGAAACCAAAGTATGTAAGCTAATTAAATCTTTGTATGGTCTAAAACAAGCACCAAAACAATGGCACCAAAAATTTGACTCCGCGGTATTATCATTTGGATTTATATCTAATGAATATGATAAATGCATTTATGCAAAACAAGAAGAAAATGAATATGTATTTTTATGTCTCTATGTAGATGACATTTTAATCTTTGGAAACTCAATTAAAATTGTTAATAACACTAAAAACAATTTATCATTTAAATTTGATATGAAAGATTTAGGAGAAGCTAATGTCATTTTGGGAATGAAATTAGCAAAATCAGATTCCAATGTTTCATTATCTCTTTCTCACTTGATTGAGAAAATGTTACATAAATTCAATCTATTTGATTCCACACCTGCTTCTACTCCTTATGACGCTAGCATTAAGTTATGTAAGAATTTAGGTGAACCTATCGACCAACATAGGTTTGCACAAATGATAGGGTCACTGCTTTATATTGCTAATCGCACTAGACCGGATATTTCATATGCTGTAGGCAGGCTTAGTAGATATACTAGTAATCCAAGTGATGATCACTGGATAGCCTTAACTAGAATATTTAAATACCTTCGCGGAACTTTAGACTATAACTTAGTGTATACGGGTTATCCCGAAGTTTTAGAAGTATATTCAGATGCCAATTGGGTAACTGATTCCTTAGATGTTAAGTCTACTACCGGATATGTTTTCCTCCTTGGAGGAGCCTCCATTTCATGGGCATCTACAAAACAAACTGTGATTTCAAGAAGTACCATGGAATCCGAGCTGATAGCTTTAGACACTACGTGTGTCGAAGCCGAATGGCTTAAGAATTTACTTACTGAAATTCCTGTAGTTAGAAAACCTATACCTGCCATTTCTTTGCATTATGATAATAAATCTGTTATTGATTTAACTGCTTCAAATAACACTAATGCAAAAATGAATAAGTTCATGAGAATCAGGTACAAGTCCGTGAAGCAAAGAAGAAAAGAAGTGATATCACTCAATTATGTAAAGTCAGAATTGAATCTGGCTGATAATCTTACCAAGGGATTGTCCCGGAGGGAGATTTTATTGTCATCGAGGGGAATGGGGCTTAAGCCCACATGATTTGCTACCAATGGTGGATACCCAACCCATGTGATTGGAGATCCCATGAATTGGGTTCAATGCGGTAGAAACGAAACCGTTGATGTAGCGTAGTTGGGAGCACAAATTTTAAGGTTGAGAAAACCTTCTCCCCATTCCTATGATGTTGTGCTCTACGTAACAAGATAGGATGAACATAAAGTTCTTAATGGTTGCCAAAGGCATATACCTTTGCGAGATATGGTTACGAATATCTCTTGAGGCACCACCTATGTGGGGGTTGTTGTGAGGCCGCAACTTTGGGATCCGGGCTGAACCCAAAATAACTCTCATGAAAAATCAAGGAATGTGCATGGCCATTAACGCGCCCACCGCCATAACCCAAGAACAACCAATCTTTTGTGTGCTTATCTAATTTACCGGTGAAAAGTTTATAATTCAAAGCCTCTGACACATTATATTCTTCGGTAGAGGAAATAAGGACTAAGTATAGGTTCAAGGTAACCATTCCACATATACCCATTGCAATTGATACAACTTGATGAAGCAAATTTTTATTTGATTTTATTTATTATTAGTAATATCATATTTATGAAGTTCGCATTTTGGTTTTTCGCTTTTGTGGGGGATTGTTAGAAATTTTATTTATAAAACATTTATTTCATAAATGTTTATTGGAGCCTGTATGGTGTTTGGTGTTTGGCTCCTCATTATAGATGAAAAGCTCCAAAACCAAATTGGAGGGAATCCAAATTTTTGGAGGGAAACCTTCATGAATGAAAAGATGAACCTTTTAGTCCACCATGCTTATTTGCTTTCTAACCAAAGAGTATTTATATGTTTTCACTCATTCTTATTTGTTCAAAAGAACATAAGGAGAAACTATGAACCACACGCGCGCGCGCGCACGCACCGGACCGGATCCGGATTTGGGGAATAATTGAATTGAATTGTAATTTTTGTACAAAATAGTTTTTGAGTTTTTATTCAGAGTAACGTCGATTAGAAGTCGACTTGCGTCGAGTGAAACTCCAAGTCGCGTCGACTGCCAGTGCTGCGACGAGTAGAACTCGAACCTGCGTCGACTGCATTCAAGCTGCGTCGATAGGGTAGTCTCCAGTCGAAGCTGCGTCGAATTGATTTTGACGCACCCGCTTCGCGTCGTGTTGCTTTGAGTGGAATTCAAAGCTGCGTCGATTGGGATTCGACGCTGCGTCGAATTGCTTTCACGCGTTCTGCCGTTTTACGCTCTTTCTTAACCGCTCTTCTACGCGTGTTTCTCGCCATTATTTACGTTGGAAATATTCAACGTTTATCTTCCCGATTATGATCCTTCCAATTGTAACCATCAATACTTATTATGGTTTTAATATTGCCGTTTTCAAGATCCTCCTTTTCCGGAGATTTTCTGTCTTTATACATTGTCATTCTTCTCAGAAAGAACGATCGCTCTCACATGCGTTGCTGCTCTCTCCATTTTTGACGATCTTCTACGTGATTCCTTTTCTTCACATTTGCTTCATCAAGTGGTTGTTCGGGTGCTCTGTGCTTCTTCGGTGTCCGCGCACATCGGAGTTTCGGGATCTAGCCGGGTGTTGTACATTGGAGGAGTGAGCATCGGTGAAAGCCCTGCCGGAGGGTGGTGCAACTTCTTTAGGGGAGTGATCACACGCCTTACCCAACCTCGATTCTAAACTATAGATTACTCTCTTATTTATTTCTCACCTCCTTCATGCAATATTATTAATATTGTTGTTCATATAAATAGTTCTGCTGATTCTGCAAAGATTTTAAAATCGAAAATTATATTATTTTGTATATTAATATAGGAATATAGGAAAATTATTCCAACAATATCAAATGCAGTAACTGCAGTACAATGTTGCGTTTGATTAGTAATTAGGAATGATCCATTGGGCTTGCGACCTCAGCATATTACTAAATTCCATGGGGACTCAGATTTAGTTGTTTAATCGATGATTTTATCATAAATGAATGAGTCAGACCCGTGTCAAAAAATACTTTCATTGGGTAGCTAAAAACTAATTTGATCCCTAACATATAACATATCAACCATATTACACAAGTATTTAAAACAAAACATATAATTTTGTATTTTAAGAAAAATTAAAATCCATACATATAATGTCATTTTCTTAATCCTTCACCCCTTGCTGACTGAGACTATAAACTCTAGGGATTGCTCATTGATGTCTTGAAGCCACCAATTCGTCTCCTTTATATTTGTCTATTCTACTGGGCTCCAACATTAGATTGTGATCTATGCATTGGATGACATAGATGTATACTACTGGGCTCCAATATTTTGCATTGGATGACATAGATCTATTCTACTGGGCTCCAATATTTTGCATAATGACTAGTCTTCCTACAATTGTAGATAGTGATACTACTTGGTTTCCCATCTCCAGATCTCTGTGACATAGATGTAATGGAAACGGTCAATCTTTGCATGTGCGTCCCAGGTTTCATTCTCTTCGGTTTCCAATCAAATTTCTTCATAGCCTTCCTCTTTTGAACTCGACCCATATCCATCTCCAACTTTCTATTTGTGTCATTAATTTATTGAAATTTTACTTTTGTAGGAAATCTAAGTGAATCTCATAGTCCCTACACATATACGACTCTAATCAGCATCTGTTGGTATAAGAGTAGTAGCATACTGGCTAAGTTGTACGACCTCTTGTTCGTAATGTTTCACCATCCTTGCGCCTTAATATAATCAAAGAAATCATTGTTGTAAAGTTTGATGGAACGAATCAGGAATAAAGCGATATAATAATATAATGCAGACGAAAATTCAACCCGTGAAACTTGAAAGACATTTCTTCAAGTGAATTCTTTTTGCAATGAAAGTTACCACCATCTCTTGCCATCTGCTTGTAACATAAAAATTGTTAGAGTAACTTTCCAATTTCAAGGGCACCTCATAACTTCTAATGATTATAAAGACTCTATTTCTTAGAATGTTGGAAGGCGTAAATCAAGGTATGTACTTATCTATATACTTGTCCAAATTTTCTTCAGTTGAACATGTTCCATCTAGTGTGAGGATGAGTAGGTGGTGGCATTTTTGGCCATGGGATTGAGGTACTTGTGTAGCAACCACAACTTTAATTATTTTCTTCCCCAACTTCTCCACAAAACTATTCACTAGCGCCGGTGCACTAGTGCTACTACCTATAACCTCTTGGACTTCTTCATTACCCATAGAAGGCCTCTAAAATTGCTTATTCTTTTTGCACAATATTTCAACAAAAATTAGAATTCTTAAAGATTAGTCCCCCAAAAACATCAAAGTGGTTGAATTGGACCAACAAGATCACACTACGACCGACTTGGCAAGACCGTTCCAACGGCCCAATTTCACAATTTTGAGTCTATTTGACCCCTCAAATAGACTCCGGAATGGTTCGCGGGGAAACCTACCCGAGTGGACCGGCCCATCCCTGGGCGATTTTTCCCGTCCTCACGCTAAGGCCGAAGCCCAATTATCTTAAACACATAAGAGCTTTAAATGATCACTATTATTATCCTAATAATTCACTAGGTTGACTAATACATGGAAACCTATTTTACATAGTTCATAATTAGCTAGTTAGTCTAATTAGTTGAAACATATAATTTATTTTCAAAATCCTATCATACTCCTCTGATGTTTCCATAATGCCGCGAAATAAATAATTTTAAAAGAAGTGAATATTTTAATATAAATCAAGCGTAGGTTTGTAATGTTTCGATTGTTTTTGTTACGGTCGGCACAGGGTTCCATTTTTTAACAGGCGTACAGGTCGTACACCCCAATCCATCTCCGCACACAGAGCGCGATCCATGTGAGGCGGGTTATTGAGGTTGGGTCTTGAACCCGCGACCTCCTAGATACATGGACTTAGCGCCGACCTTCATCACCAACTGAGCCGCACCTTTATGTTACGGTGCGCGCAGGGTTCCATTTTTGAATAGGCATGTATGTCGTACACCTTAACTCATCTCCTCACACGGAGCGCAGTCCATGTGCAGCTGGTTGTTGAGGTGGGGTCTTGAACTCGCGACCTCCTAGATACAGGGACTTAGCGCCGACCTCCATCGCCAACTGAGTTGCAACTAAACTGGTGATCGAGACCGACGTTAAGTCTCTCTATCTAGGAGGTCGCGGGTTCAAGTCCCCACCTCAACAACCCGTCGCACATGGACCGCGCTCCGTGTACGAAGATGGGTTGGGTTGTACGGTCTGCATGTCTGTTCAAAAATAAAACTCTGCGCGGACCGTAACAATTTTTTCGTTACTAAATGTTATTCGGCTGGTATTTAAAAATATTTATGATTATGACATTATATTATAAATAAATGTATATTTGCAAATCAATATGAGGATTTTTGTAAATACATTGAATGATATTTTGTATCTGGAATAACATTTTACTTTTAATTTTATAAATAATGTAAGAATAATAGAAATGATGAATGGAGGACAGGTTCTTTGATTGCTACTAAACTTCTGAAAATTAGTCCTAAATCCACCCTCATATGTAATATTGTTATATAATGTGATTTAATAATTCATTGATTGCTTAAAATAATATTGTTGTGGGTCGTTCGCCGCTCTTATAGACTGATCGAATTAAGTCGTCTCAGCTCGAGAGTGAGTCAAGCACGCAAACAGTCACACAACTTCAACTGACAAGAAGACTTTTAACGTGAAAAACCCAAAAATGGTGAAAAACCACGAGGTCGGATCAGTGCCGACCAAATTGCACTATTTCACTGAGGATTACAAGGAGTAGAATGATCGAAGGTGATAAGCCACCGCAAGTTGCAAGGGTGTAAGGAAGAACGAGAAAAAGAAAATCTCCAAGTCCCGAAGAACGAGTCTCCAAAGGGGAGGGAGATCTTCGAGAGCCGAAAGAGATCTTCGAGTCGCCTTCGAAGGAGATCTTCGAAGGGGGAGGAGATCTTCAAAGCCCGGAGGAGATCTTCGAAGGATTTTTCAAACGCTGAAGGAGAACTCTGAATGGTCTTCGAAGGAGCTCTCTCTGGCGCTAAAGGCAAGATATCTTCAAATGAGAGCTCTGAGCATCTTTTATAGATTTTGACAGAGGCGCTTGGTAATTGCGTCATTGTAACCACCATAACTACCGGACGCGCAAATCAGATTGCATGATCTTGAGCACACAGATCCTCATTTTTGCCGATATGGTGGTTTTCCCCCGGGCAGTTCGGGCTATTTGGGCAGGACTGTTGGCGGCGATGGCGACAACGAACGAGTCCTGCAATCATTGTGGACACGAAAAGCAAAGAAGGTTAACTGTCGCGCGTGTCACGAACGCAGAGACGTTGTGAGTGTGACATGAGCGCGAAGGCGGTGTGAGCGTGTCGTGATCGCGAAGTCGCTGTAAGCGCGTTGTGAGCGCCCGCGGAGGCGCTGTGAGCGCGGAGGCATTGTGAGCGTGTCGTGAGCGCGGAGGCATTGTGAGGGCGCCTTAAGCGCGGAGGCGTTGTGAGTGTGTCGTAAGCGCGGAGGCCTTGTGAGCGCGCCGTGAGCACAAAGGCGTTGTGGCTGCGCCTCTAGCCCAGAGGCGTTATGAGCGCGTCGTGAGCGCGGAGTCCTTGTGCGCGCATTGTGAGCGCTGAGGTGTTGTAAGTGCGACTTGAGCGCGAAGTTCATGTGAGCGCGAAGTTCATGTGAGCGTGAAGTTCATGTGGGCGCGCCTTGAGTGCGGAGGTGTTGTGAGCGCTCCTTGAGCGCGGAGGTCTTATGAGCGTGCCTTGAGCACGAAGGCCTCCTGAGCGCGGAGGCCTTGTGAGCGCCCTGGTCATGGTGGTTAAGGTGCGGTGGTGTACGTTGTAGAGGGCGCGAAGCCGGCAAGCTCTAACGACGGCGCCAAAGAAGGGGGAGGGACGCACGACAATTAAATGTCGCGCGACCCTGTTGCTAGCCGCCGCGTAACTCCCGAATTGGGGAGTGCGGGTTATTGTCATACAAGCCTAACTCCCCAATTGGGGAGTGCCGATTGGGCCCAACTCCCCAATTGGGGAGTTAGGGCCACTCCCCAATTGAGGAGTGCCCCAGCGCTACCCAAGGGCGTTGACTTGGTCAGCGCTCAACGAGGGATGGGGGTGCTGTTTAGCGCCCCCCATGGTGCGGCATTTGTCGCGCCCCCTTGGCGCAGCAATTGCTGCGCAGAAATTCACGCAACAATTGTCGCGCAGGAATCCACGCGGCAATTGCCGCGGTATTCGCCGCGCGGAATTTGCTTCGTGGTGGTGTCACGCGGCACTTTGCGCCTTGCACACCGCGTGCGGAGCTTGCGTGCTCGGCAACGCTTGCGTGTGTGGCGGGACATAGCGCAGCTTGCACGCATGAGTGCACCGACATACGATTGGGAGGTCAAATGGACTCGAAATTACACGAGACTGGAGCCGTTGAAATCGTATCGACGAGCCGATCGAGGTCACAACAAATATATATGGTTCAACATAGCAGTTTTTTAGGGAACCCCATCAAATGCCCCGCAATTTTCGGAGGTCATTTTTCGAAGAAAATGAGCCCGAAATTTTTTTCCCGATGGTCGTATATCTTCAGATGCACGACTTTGTTTGAACGTGCCCTGCTTTTTGCGGACGTGAGCTGCATTTTGATGTGCGTGTAGCTGACTTCCACCTTCAGCATTTGTTAGTGAATTTTATTTTCCATGCGCATCGCTTTGTGTGATGGATCGTAGTTGCTTTTGTTCAGCTTGTTGTGCCCGTGCTACCTACGAGAGGGGTAGCTTCCGGAGATGACGATGGTGTATGCTTGTTGTGTCAGTAGAGGGTCTTTCCCCTATCGCATTGAGAACGCAGCCTTACCGATTAGCGATTTTTTGGCGACAGCGGGGTGTAGGCCCTACCCGAGACTGATTATTGGTGTCGATTGTGAGGGGGGGTGCAAGCCCCGGTGGTGGCAGGGCGTTGAACTACAATGACGGTGAAGAGCTTTCTCGTTCAAACCGATAACGCGGGCTTGGTAACATGGCACATACATACTATACCGGTAAAGAGCTTTCTCGTTCGAACCTAAAATATGGTCTTGGTAACAGGGCACATGTAACATCCCGACTTTTATTGGGTCTCTAGACCCTAGTGAACCCAATAAAAGTAAACCCAAAAGATAGAAAGTAGCACGAATAGGGGATATTGTGCTAGGAAACTCCAATTTGACTTCAGTCAGTTCCGTTAGACTCGTATGAGCAATACGAGCGCAACGGAATTCGTTTCGTCCCGATCCGAGGTCGTTTAGAGAAAACGACCGTTTTGAGTATCGTAGCACGTCACAACAACATTATTGTGGAATAGTGGCCAAACGTACTCCGTTTTGAATTATGTTAGTTCTGTTAGACTCGTATGACCAATACGAGCCCAATGGAATCCGCTCCGTTCCGATCCGAGGTCGTTTAGAGAAAATAACCGTTTTGAGTATCGTAGCACGTCACAGCCACATTATTGTGGAATAGTGGTCAAACGTACTCCGTTTTGACTCCTGTCAGTTTCGTTAGACTTGTATGACCAATACGAGCGCAACGAAATTCATTTCATCCCGATCCGAGGTCGTCTAGAGAAAACGACCATTTTTGGTGTCGTAGCGCGTCGCAACCACATTATTGTAACTTGGTGATCATACGTACTCTGAATCGACTCCCGTCAGTTCGGTTAGACTCGTCTGATCCATACGAGCTCCACGGAACTCGTTGCACTTCAATCCGAGGTCATACGGGAAATATGCCCGTTTTAGGTTTTGTAGACCGCCCCGGCATAACGTACGAAATACGGAGCACACGAACTCGGAATCGACTCAAATAATTCTTGGTGGACCCCCTTGGACCTTGACCTACATGGGGGACCCCGCCATAGGGTTGACTTTGGTCACCCCCCCCCCCAAAAAAATCCAAAATTTGCAAGCAACCATAAGGGGGAAAGCTCACTCACCTCCTCACTAAAGGGGAGGACTACTCATGAGTGGGCAGCCCACCCTAGGGTAGTGGAAGGAAGGGGGAGAAAATATCTCCCCCACCCATCCCTCCCTTTAGTCCCACATCGGGAATAAAGGGAAGGAGGCCCCCCTCCTCCCCTATAATGGGGACCCAACCCCCCCCCCCCCCCCTGCTGAACACACACCCCATGCCTCCTCCCCCTCCCTGCCAAGCATCACCTTGCCGAGAAGCCTTCCCCGAAGCTTCCACCGTCGCCCCCTCCATGGCTGGACCGCCATCTTCTTCCCGAGCCCCCCCCCCCCCCCCCCCCCTCTGCTGGTCAATGCCGGTGGTGGCGCCGGGGGAACAGGCCCCCTCCCGGGGATCTCGGCTCCGACGAGGGAAGGCGGCAGGTCCGCCGGAGAACGCGTCTCTGGCGGCACCTGCGTGCTCCCCCCCCCCCCCCCCCCTTTCCCCGTATTTCTGTAGGTTTTTCGGCGGCCACCCAGGCAGCGGTCGGCGGCGCCTGGCCGCCAGACCACCCCCGGAGGTAAGCCCCACCCCCGGCGAACCAGCCAGGGCGGGGAAAGGCCCTCCCGGGGGAAGGGTGGTGCGACCATGGCCTGCATGGCCCATGCGGGCCGCGCCACCGCCCCCCCCCCCCCCCCCCCCCGCCTCTTTTCTCTCATTACTACGGTGGTCGGCGGCTCCATGCCGCCGGACCACCACCGGAGTAGTCGTCGTCCCCCAGCGAGTCGACCGGGGGCGGCGCCGGCAACAGGCGGCCTCCTCCTGGCGGTGGCAGAGGCCGCCACCATCTGCCTCGTCGCGAGGGGCAGCAGCCACCGTCCGATCTCTTGATGAGATCGGACGGCGGCGGGAATCTTAATTCCCTCCCCTCCCCTCTATTTTTGTGCCCCCCCCCCCCGGCACAGATCAGCCCTGATACGATATGGGGGCAAAGGGAGGCGCACGGTTCAGCACCCCCTCCCGCTTCCCAATCCTCTATCTGCACCCCACTTGCACCTTTCCCCTTCCTGATTTTTCTGAGGCTAAACCAGGCATCTGTGACAAAAACTCCCAACATGAAAAATGTTCCCCACTCAGAGGGGCACCTCCAGTAATTTTTTGAGATTTTTAAGTTGAGCTTTGCTATTTTTAAATGCTTATACAAGGTTTCATTAAAGGAATTAAAGGCCCAAATGACTTTGGAAAATTCCCCAAAATTATAGGCTCAAATTTAGGCTATTTTACAACTACTATCAAAGTTTGAAATTTTTATCAATTCCTTTGATAATTTTAAAAACCTAAATGAGATTTCTACGAGCAAAATAACGCCTTAAAATGAACGGAAATATTTGGGAAAAACTTGCGGGCCCTCGACGCGTCATTTTAACTATAGAGTAAAATTGTGCGATTCGATCAAAGATAATGGTAAGCTCACCATTTACGGCAAGAAATCGACTGAATTAAAAGCATTGAAACACGCAATCGGGTCGCAAACGTGAGGCGACATTTCTAATCAGTAACGACATGATAATTAAAGTGTGAACCCAAGGCACACAGAAATAAGAAGTCTCATAAAATATAAGTCGACCCCCGATCTCTAACTAAAATAAGCAGGCTCCTATGAATGGAGAAGAGCCCCTATGAACGGGGAAAGAACAGAATTTCCTCCTAAGAACGGAGTTGACACTGAAGTCTCATGAAATGGAGTGATTGGACTACTAACCCGCTTATTTATGTTCTCCGGTCTCGTACTGGTCCTGCATTTAATATCTATAATTATTCCTTTTAATTCTCCAGTCTCGTACTGGTCCTGCATTTACTATCTGCAATTATTCCTTTTAATTCTCCAGTCTCGCACTGATCCTGCAATAACTATCTGCAATTATTCCTTTTACTTCTCCAGTCTCGCACTGGTCACTTAGTTATACTTTCTGTTCGTTCATTTCCAGTACTCCAGTCTCGCACTGGTCAATTGTTTATTTGCTTACTGTCCATCCTTTTCAGAACTCCAGTCTCGAACTGGTCTGTTGATTATTGTTTTCTGTTCATTCCTTTCGATACTCCAGTCTCGTACTGGTCCCGTTAATTCGGCCCCTTCCTTCGGCCTTCCTACTGTCAAGTGTTTTATTACTCAGCTCCACAGTTTACGTTGCACTGTATTATACTAACCCAGGTCCTGCGCTAGATAGCGGTTATTTCTGCGCTGATATAAGATCTTAGTTGGGGATAACCAAGAGTTGAGTTCTTCCTCTAGGGTTAGTCCCAAATAAGATGCCCCACTTCCGTTGTGTCTCCCAGCCAAAAGTTGTCTAGCTGGTTGAGTCAAGGAAGCCGCGGTGGACCTGGAGTAGTCGTTCTTTCTGTAAATTGTTTGCAAATTGCTTGCTATGAAAGTGGTGGGTCAGTCACGCCCGCAGACCATTCGTACCGGTGCGGGAGAGATGACGACTTATGGCGACAGGGAGATGTGCATCGCGGGTTAGCACCACTTCGAACCCACTGTTTTCCCTCTGCTGGTCGGCCGAAATCTCGGAATCGCCGTATGTCGCTCACATCCAGTTAGTACACCAAGCTGCATGGGAGGGCCTGGGTGATATGGTACGACTACGCTCAGAAGTGGCGGGACTGTCCACTGTCACCGACGGCCACATCGGTGAGGCCCGCAGGGTTCGCTACCCTGCTAGAAGAGAAGCGGTCCAGTCTGTGTCGACACAGTGTTGTGTGTGTTCAGGTTTGAATACCTGATGTATGTATGCACGATAGGATTGTTAACGTTGTTGTAAACTGTGCGTCCCCCCTACTTTATTGAAATTATGGATGATGGGCCCCCATTGATATATATATACCTGTTGCTAACCTTTTCTTTGCTTCGGCTATTTATTTTAGTACTTTAGCCCGCCCCTAGGATATGGATGCGGGGAGGGAATGTGTTTTCCACTTAGCTCTGTGACTAACGGTTATTCTTATAACCATTCACAGGAGATGGAACAGCGCGAAGCCCCCGCACCGCCGGATGACTTACCGGCCCAAGAGATTGCCCGATCAGACACTCCAGCCTTGCCCCCTGTCTTCTGTGACGTGAATCCTAGAGTATATGGCTAAATAAGGAGTGTTTTATTGTACTAATTGTAGCCCTTGAGGCATTTTATGTAAACAGTGGGCCTATATATATACTGTCTCTTTACTTCCCTGAATTCTGCTTTCGCTGTGTGATTCTGATGTGTGATGTAATGATTCTTGTGCCTGACAAAGCGATCACTCAGTGCTTGAGAGGGTGGGTTGTCGCCACCCGGGAAGCGCTCAGTGGCCGTCTTGGGCAGTAGGACCCCCTCTCCCTGAACCGGGTTCAGTTTTTTTTTTTGGCGGGGGGGGGGGGGGGGGGGGGGGGGGGGGGGGGGGGGGGGGGGGGGGGGGGGGGGGGGGGGGGGGGGGGGGGGGGGGGGGGGGGGGGGGGGGGGGGGGGGG